>PVKB01005425.1:0-12294 GCA_004027205.1 Ctenodactylus gundi
CCCTCCCCTCCCTTCCACTTCTTCCATTTTCTCCTATTTCCTTGTCTTCTACTACTGCTTTGACTCCTGCTCTTACCATCGTTGGCCCCAGGTAAGTTATGAAATGGGTGTCTCCATCTCTACATTTTTCTGAGAGGGGGATTTGATTGTCACTGCAGACAGCCTCAGGGATCCTCGTTGCTTACAGGATGTAGCCTGACTTCCCAGGCGTGGCGCGATGGGAAGTTATGGTAGAAATCTCAAGTGTCCTCAGAAGTTTCCTGTGTTTGGGAAGTTTTTGGATCACGGGGGTGTTCTGCTCACCAGTAGACTCACCGCCTGCTCTTAGGAGGCTGGGCTGGTTGGAGAGATGGGTCACTGGAGGCCTGACCTGGAATGAGGCGTTCTTGTTCTCAGCTCCCCCTTTCCTGTCTTCTTTCTGGCTGGCATGCTGGGAAGTGTTTCTTCTGGCAGGCCCTTTTAGCGTTGCTGTTTTTTCCTGGACCAGATGACCACGCATGGACTGAGACCTTGGAAATTGTGAGCTAAAATATCTCTTAAGTTGTGGGTGTAGGACATGAGGTCTCAACATAAAGTGACTAAGATACAGGGCCTCCATGACCTCAGATTCGGCCATTCTCTGCTTTTCCAGTGTGGTTGGGGCCACCGTGGTTTGCCTGCTCTTGTCCCAAGGGCTAAACCCTGGTGCATCTCCTTACTTCCCATGTGCAGACATGTCGGCCTGTTCTGCTCGTCCGTCATGCCCACTGTACGTGTCCTTTAAACCTCACACGTGCAGTCGTCATCACTCATCCCTCTCTGCTGTGTGCCCTGGATGTGTTTCCCTCATTGTTTCTCTTGCTGGACTATGAGATAATTAAGTGCATCTGTTTTAATATTTACTTTTGAAAGCCCAGGGTCTCGCACATACCACTGATTGCATCCTGCACATTCTGTCTGCTCCCTCTATTCTCGTGTGTGCTCGATGAGTGGACTAGAGAATTGGTATGTTTCCACCACTCATTCTGTGGATCTGTATTGACATGTGCTTTGTTATTCTATGTGAAACTGTTAGTGGTGCACAGTCTAATTCTTTTGTGTCCAAAGAGAATGGTTTTAGGCCTCAGAACTCCCCATTGTCTGCCCCAGTGGCATGAGTTCCATAAATACTTATTGAATTGATTTAAAATAGGCAGGTGTTTATTGAGCTCTTTCTTCTACCTGGACCCTGGAAGAAGGTTTTGGAAAAAATACCAAGGATTGAAGGACTGTGCTTCTGAATATGGCCTGTTTATTTGTGCATGATCATGGCCAAATACTCCAGGTCTCTGCTCTTCAGTTGTATCAGGAGACTGATTGTGAGCACGGTGTCTTGCCACCCTGAAAGGCTTCCATATAATGGTGCCAGAAGTCACAGTCCTCTCATGGCCACTCTGTGGCTGTATCTGTGCTGCTTTCTTTGGCCTGTGATTGTATTGTGCACCTGGCGCCAGACTTTCATGAGAACCTGGGATGGTGTGTGCTCTTGTGCCCAGACTCTGAATTGTATGGGACATATTAAGAGGCAGAGGCAGGGCCTAATCCTACTGCCTGCACTTTGGGCTAGCATACCACAGTGTCATACTGCCCCTGGCATGTGCCCGACTTTGCTCCATCACGCCATCTAGCAGGAGAGATCTTTCTTCTCCTTTCCTTTCCTCTCCATTTGACAACACTTTGCAATCCTGCTAATTGTCTACACATTAAAGTCTGTCACTTTTAACACAGTGAGATTATACCAAAGTCAAGAGCCTTGTATCAGCCCAGGGCTCATTTAGGGTAGGGATTTCCTATACTGAATCACAGAGTCTGAAAATGAAGAAATATAAGAGAAAAAAAATTAGAGTTCTCTGCTGACTTCCCTGCCTCTGGAAACATTCCTGGCCCGTAGTAGTCACCCGATGCATATTTGCAGCTTGACTGTGAAACAGGACCATGTCACCAGGCCCAGTGGCATAAGGATTCTAGCACTCTTGAGGATTGAGGTAAGAAGATCACAAGTTCAAGCCCAGCCTGGCAACTTGGCAGCTTAAAAAGACCCTGTTGCAAAATCAAAACCGAAAAATTGGCCAAAGATGTATCTCAGTGTAAAGGCCCAAGTGCAAGCCCCAGTCACGAAACAGTTACCTCCCCTTTTATTCTCTTTAAGTGAATTCAGAGAAGAAACCCACTGCAGGGTCCCCGTGACCTCCAGGGTCAGAGGTCATGGACTGCCAACTTCCTGCGTGGCCTCTGTAATCCTTGCTCATAAAGACTGAAATCATTAGACAGGGGCAGGATTAGGGTACAGCCAGCAAGAGGGGCCCCCAGGAAGGAAAACTCAAGGAGCCTCTCAACTGTCGGCATCGGCGGATGGTTGTCTTGACCCAGTTGCAAAGTAATTATATTTTATCATCTTTAGGTAAATAGGGTTGAATTCCTATGAAACCACAAACTTTTCCTCATAAGATTCTTATAAAATTTATTAAGTAATCTGTTTGTACCTCTCTATGGATGAGTTTATTCACTTCTTTCCTGACATGAAAGACACCACATTTGTATAATGTTTAAATCATATTCCTTTGGGCTAAATGTGTTTTTTAAGTGAAATTTTTACTGAGGTCATTGTAATGTTATATACAGTTTTATGAAACGGTACAGAGGAATTCCTTTGTCCTTTACCTAGTTCCTGCTGATGGCAACATCTTGCAAGAAGATATTGACAAGGATACAGTCTAGAGATTTTGTTCAGATTTCTCTAGTGTTTCATGTATTCACGTGTGTGTGTGTGTGTGTGTGTGCATATATGTGTGTGTTCAATTCTATATTTTTGTTTAAGCTATTGATCATTTTTGAGATCATTTTTCTTTCTCTCTCTCTCTCTGTGTGTGTGTGTGTGTGTGTGTATGTGTGTTCAGGTCTGTTTTTGTGTATATCAGCTATTGATCATTTCCATCACGATCTCTGCTGTGTGTGTGTGTGTGTGGTACTAGGGATTGAGCCTGGGCCACATTTTGGGTTTGATTTTGAGACACACAGAGTCTGTAAGTTGCTCGGGCTGGGTTCGAACTTGTGATCCTACGCTTCAGAGTCCTGGGCTGCTGGGATTACAGGCATGTGCTACCACATCCAGCTATGCTCCCTTGTATAACTTCACCTTCTGCCCTACCCATTGCCTCTCTGCATTATGTTTTCATGGTCTTCAAATAACTTATTGGACAGATGCAAGTATTACGTTGTATGTATGAGTCTCTCTCTCTCTCTCTCTCTCTTTCTCTCCAGTCCCTCCCCCTTTTCCCCCATTAATTTTCATACATCTAGGGTTCTTTCCCTAAGAAAACCTGTAGAACTCATCCTTCATGTTTTTATTTTTGAATTTGATTAACAAGTACTTATTTTCTTTACCAAAGAAAATCAAAACCTTCTTCAAATAACCCATGAGCAGAGAACAGAGCTTGGCTAGGACTAAGATGCTCAAAAGTATGTGCTGCGATTCCCCAAGGCAATTCAACAGAGAAGCTGCAATAACATTTGGGGCAATGAAAGCGTTATTGAAGGAAGTGCACCCTCTTCCCAGGCTGCTTGCTTGAAGATAGCAATTATCTGGAAATGTGAGCTCTAGTTTTCTTTATAAGGGACACAAGATGCATTGCCTGGTAGCTTTTTCCCAGTGATGAAGGGAAAAGGTAAAGAGAGAAGGCGAAGGTGTGCAGACGAGGAGCCTTGGATATTAGCCATGGTGATGAGAATAGGTTTGTCTAAGGATCTTTGAAGAGTGAGGGCACCTGAAGACAGGAGGAGGGCTGCTCAGGACCCAGCTGCTGAGGAGGAGAAAGGCAGAGGGGAAGATTGGCCCCAGTCCAGTGCAGGACAGAGGAGGGCAGTAACATCAACAGGGTATTAGAGGGGAAAAATTCACTTAGGATGGGGATAGTTGGCTTACTCAGAAGAGAGAGGGCTGTACTCATCAGCACAGGAAAGCCAGTAAAAGGCCTGCCTGGCTGTTAGGTCTTGTCTGTGGTTTTGTGAGGGTGGTGCTGGGCCTCCTAGAACCAGGAATTAGGAATGAGATTTGCAGAGAAAGCTCAAGTACTTGCTGCAGGGTCCTTGCTGACCCTGAAACGTGGGCCAAGTCAGTGGATGAAGAGTTCCTCTCTTTGTGTGCGCGGTGGCAGTGCTCTCCTAGGACGTGGGCTACCCAGCTCTGGGCCTGGCCTGGTCATCTGAAGGCCCCACTCTAGTCTTTCTCTAACTTTGTCTTTTCCTAAGGATGGAGGGTCCAGCGGGTGAGGGATGTTTCTTCCCAGTGCCATTCTCCACAGTATATTTTGATGTGTCTTAAGATATATTCAAAGCCCAGAGTGCCTGGCTCAGGGGCCCTCAGCCCATCCTAGAGCTTTTGCTGGCCTCTTTGTGGGGTCCCTCCTTTTAAGAGTAAACAGTGCTACTGGAGTGTATCCCTATTCCCATAGCAGAGCAGTTAGAGGTTGTCTCTGGGCACATGGGCATGGCCTGCATGGTGTAGGGTAAAGCCTGGGATAAGAAAGAGTGTGGTCTGTGTCCCGAGAGCACTCAGTTGTTCCTGTTCCCAGGCCCTGCCATGGGCAGCTGGGGCTGGTGGATAGGCTGTAATCCCAGAACTCTGAGAGGCCAAATCAGGAGGACCACATGTTTGAGCCTAGCCCGGGCAATTTAGCCACTTAGTGAGAACTTACTCAAAAACAAACAAACATAGTTCAAAGGTCCTGGGTTACATCCCCAGCAAACAAAAAAACAAAAACAATGGTCGAAGATAAGATCGCCATGTCTACTTTATATACTTTATATTTTTGATGTTGACTATATCAATTTAATTAAAATTCCCAGTGTCTAAAGCGCTGCTGTTTGCTTATTGAAAGGCATTTTGGCATAGTGGAGCTATAATACCAAATAAAGCATAATTTAAGCCTTCTTGCAAATGAAAAAGAGAGGAAGAGAGAGAGGGTGTGAAGAGAAGGGATGTACATTAGTGATTTACATATGGGAAACCTGAACTCGTTTCTCTTTGCCAGGGTCACTTCCTGTGGGAGGAGGGAAGATGTCGCTGGTCATAAACTCAGATAGATCCACATTCAGAGGTTCCAGAAAGAGGCCCATGGTTGCACTGCTCTTCCCTCCCATGCCAGGTCCTGGTTTTGGCCTTTCTAGGCACAGTTGAGACTTTCGGTGGCCCCCTCAGGCACGGGTGCTAGTGGAGCCATGGCTCGCAGGTGCATTCTTCGGCAAGGCCCCTCACCCGCCGTGGTGGAGGGAGCAGGTGCCTGGCCCTCTGTACCACCCACCCTGGCAGGCTGGGAGTCAGGCTGGCATCATCCCAGCTCATTCCTAAGCGTTCACTAGCTCAATATTTATCGAGAGGGAGCTTTGGCAGGGGAGGCAGCTGGGCAGAAACGCTGCCCAGCCCTGTTCATCCGCTGCGCAGTGGCAGCAGAGGTTTATTGCCCCAGTGGAGTTTGGTTTATGGCACTGCGTGAGTGAGGTCCTTCAGACTCTTCCTAGACACGGCTGCAGAGGAGACGCCATAACCCCTCCATCACCAGAGGCAGGCCAGGGTGCTTATTGTACTTCCCTAACTCCATGGTGAGGGAAATTTGATTTATTGTAGAGTTAATCCATCACCCTCTGGCATGTTTTCAAGACAGGCCTTGAGCATAATTGCAGGATCTGGAGAAAATGGGTAAGTCAAGTTCAATTCATCCCATTAGCATTTAAAAAACATTTAATTACAATAAAAACTGAAAAGCATTTAATATGAATAGGACCATGGCTTTATCTTCTCTGTGTGTTCATCCCACCAATCATTCTCTCCCTGTTGTCACTGGCCTATTACAGCTTTCTTCCCAGGCTTTGATTGTTCCCATAAGCTGTGCCATGTGGCCACAGCAGGGTGGAGGCAGGTGATGTACCCCCTCACCACCTTATTTGCCAGGCCAGCATCTTGTTTTTTCTTTTCTTTTCTTTTCTTTTCTTTTCTTTTCTTTTCTTTTCTTTCTTCTCTTTTGTTTTCCTTTCCTTCTCTCTTCCCCTTTCTCCTCTCCTCTCTCCTCTTTTCACTCTCCTCTCTCTCTCTCTCTCTCTCTCTCTCTCTCTCTCTCTCTCTCTCTCTCTCTCGGCACTAAGAATCACACTCGGGACCTACACATAAGTTACATCTCCAAACCATTTTTCATTTTTTAAATTTTGAGACAGGATTTCACTAAGTTACTCAGGCTGGGTTTGAACTTGTGATCTTCCTGCCGCAGGTCTCCCAGAGTGCTGGGGATCACTGCCACATGGGATTGTGACAGATGAAAGTTAAATGGCCTCCAAGATGGCCATATTCTATTCTCTTGAATCTGTGGATAAATTTTGCTTTGTGGTAAAGAGGAGTTAAGGAAGTAGATGACATTATCAGGGTTGCTGATCATCTGACATAAAAATAGGGAGTTGGCCTTGGATTATGCAGGTGGCCCCAGTCAAAAGCGGAAGAGGAGGCAGAAGGCAGGTTACAGTCACGTGGGGACTCAGCCTGCCATTGCTGGCTTTGGACATGGAGCAGGGGCACCAGGTGACAAGATGCATTGTAGCCTCAGATAAGTGAGGGAGAGAATGGACGCTCCCCTGGGGCGTCCATGAAGGAGGACAGCTCAACCTACACTTTGATCTTAGCCAGCAGCGCAGCTTGCCTTGGACGTCACGTTGACAGACTGTAAGATAACAAACCTGTACATTGTATGCTTCCTGATTTGTGATGAGTTGTTATTGCAGGGGCTGGAAGTGATCCAGGCCCTGCCTAGAGTGGGAGGCAAGAAAGATGTGGGAGCCACGTCTGCAGACTGGCCAAGCGTTCCCTTCTAAGCATCTGCTGGCTGGGTGGTGTTGAGTCCTGGTCTTTGCCTGTAATAAGCCAGGGGAGATGGCATGAGTCAGGTTCTCAGCAGAGTGTGGAGAGGGCCTGTCCTGTGTCCAGGGTGGAGCCACCCGACCTCTTTCACTTCCTACTCAGGGAAACAGGGAAAGGCATAAAACAACTCCAAACTCGCCTTCCGTATATTCCAGTGGATGTTGCACCTGGCCCCTTCTACAGCCAAGAAAAAGGCAGAATACCTGGTGGGCCTGTTTGGATTTTGGAAGCAACATGCTCCTCACTTGGGTGTGTTACTCCTGCCCATTTACCAAGTGACTCGGAAAGCTGCTGCTTTTGAGTGGGGACCTAAACAGAAGAAGGCTCTGCAACAGGTCCAGCCTGCTGTTCAGGCTGCTCTGCCACTTGGGCCATACGACCCAGGAGACCCCATGGTGCTTTAGGTGTCAGTGGCAGACAGGGATGCTGTTTGGAGCCTCTGGCAGGCTCCCATAGGTGAAACACGACGGAGACCCTTGGGATTTTGGAGCCCTGATGTCATCTGCAGCTAACTACTCTCCTTTTGAGAAACAGCTTATGGCTTGCTGCTGGGCCTTAAACTGACTGTTTGACCATGGGACACCAGGTTAGCATGAGACCTGAGCCTCCCATTATGAACTGGGTTCTGTCTGACATGTCAAGTCATAAAGTTGGACGTGTGCACCAATAGTCTATCATCAATGTATGTATGTGATCAGGCCTGAGAAAGTCCAGAAGGCACTAGTAAATTGTGTGAAGACGTGGCTCAGATGCTTATGTTGCCTACTCTTGCTGTAGTACCCTCTGCCCCCAGCATACGCCTATGGCTTCCTGGGGTGTACCCCAAGATCAGCTATAGGGGAAGAGAAGAGCAGGGCCTGGTTACAGATGGCTCTGCAGGTTATGCAGGCACCACACAGAAGTGGACAGCGTTGGCACTACATCCCCTCTCTAGGACATCTCTAAAGTACAACGGTGAAGGAAAATCTTCACAGTGGGCAGAACTTCGGGCTGGGTATCTGGTCATGCATTTTGCTTGGAATTAAAAGTGGCCAGATGTGCAACTATATACTGAATCATGGTCTGTAGCCAATGGTCTGTTTGTCTGGTTTGGGACATGGACGGAACATAACTGGAATATTGGTGAGAAAGACATGTGGGGATGAAGTATGTGGATAGACCTCTCCACGTGGGTGAAGGATGTAAAGATATTTGTGTCCTGTGTAAATGCTCAGCAAAAGGTAACCTCAGCAGAAGATGACTAATAATCAAGTGGACAGGATGACTCATTCTATCGAAAGCAGTCATCCTCTTTCCTCAGCCACCCCTTTTATTGCCCAATGGGCTCATGAGCCAAGTGGCCATGGTGGCAGGGATGGAGGTTATGCTCAACAACATGGACTTCTCCTCACCGAGGCTGACCTGGCTACAGCCACTGCTGAATGTCCACTCTGCCAGCTGTAGAGGCCAACACTGGGTCCATGATATGGCACCATTCCTCGGGGTGCTCAGCCTGCAGCCTGGTGGTAAGGTGATTATATTGGACAACTGCCATCATGAAAGGAAAATGTTTTGTCTTCACAGGATTAAATACTTATTCTGCTTATGGATTGGCTTTTCTTGTATGTGATGCTTCTGCCAGAACTATGATTTGTGGACTGACAGAATGCCTTATTCATCACCATGGTGTTCCACACAGCATTGCTTCTGACCAAAGGACACATTGTATGGCCAAAGAAGTGTAGCTATGGGCCCATGCTCATGGAACTCAATGGTCTTACCATATTTCCCACCATCCAGAAGCAGCTGGATTGATAGAACAGTGGAATGGTCATTTGAAGACCGATTACAGCACCAGCTAGATGTTAACATCTTGCTGGGTTAGGGTAAAGTTCTTCAGAAGGCTGTGTATGCTCTGAATCAGCGACCAATATATGGTGCTGTCTCTCCCATAGTCAGGATTCATGGGTCCAGGAATCAAGGAGGTGGAGACAGGGATGGTACCATTTACCATCACTCCTAGTGACCCACAAGGAAAATTTTTGCTTCCTGTTCCTGCAACCTCATGCTCTGCTGGGCTGGAAGTCTTGGGTCCAGAAGCAGGAAAGCTTATACCAGGAGGCACAGGAATAATTTCATTGAACTGGAAGCTGAGACTTTCCTCTGGTCATTTTGACCTCTTTGTGCCACTGAGCCAGCAAGCAAAAAAGGGAGTTACAGTGTTAGCAGGGGTGATTGATTCAGACCAACGGAAGTTGGACTAATACTCCATAACGACAGTAAGGAGGACTATGTTTGGACTGCAGGAGAAGCTTTGGGGAGCCTCCTAGTTTTACCATGCCCTGTTATTAAAATTAATGGCAAACTAATACAACCCAGTCCCGACAAGATGACAAATGGCTCAGAAACTTCAGGAATGAAGATAAGGGTCTCTCTACCAGGAAAAGAACCAAGACCTGCTGAGGTGCTTGCTGAGGGCCAAGGAAATACAGAATGGGTAGTAGAAGAAGGTAGTTGTAAAAACTAGCGAAGACCACATGACCAGTTACTAAATTGAGTATTATAATTAGAGTTCCTTTTGTATGCTGTCATTGTACTTATATGTATATATTTGTTATTAATTGCCTGAATATTGGATTTTGTTAAGTTACATTCTAATAATTAAGTAATTGAGTGTGAGGAGAGTAGACACCTTCCAAATAGGAGCTCTGTTTTCTAGTGTGGGGAGGAATTTATTGTGTTTCCATTTGTACACTGTGTTTATGTTAGGCATAATTAAGGGTTTGGCTATTGTATTTAGAAATTAAATATGATTTAAAGAGATGAATATGGTTGTGAAGTTGACAAGGAGTGGATTGTGGCCGTTGGAGAAACTGTGTAACTTGTTGCAGTTGGGGAATGACCAGGGGATAGCTTTCAGGTCTGTGTTGTTTACTTGTGAGCCAGGAGGTTGGACAGGGACATCTAACTGGCAGCTTGAACTGAGGAAAGGAGGGAAGAAGATACATTGTGGTTGCAGCCTCTTTTTCAGAAGGCTCTGAACCCCCTTGAGCAGGGAGGGGAAGACTTGGGTTTGCTCCCGGCTTGCTCCTGTGGGCACTTCCCAGATCTTGGCAGTAGATTCGCATCAGTCTCCTGTCTTCACCTGTTTTCTTGGACAAGCGTCCATGGAAGGCTCTCACCTGCTGTCTTTCAGTCACAGACTGGTGTCCTGGCAGGGGCCTGAGGGCTACCGGAACCTCCCACTCTCCCACATGTACATGGCTGATTTGGACTCTCTCTCTCTTCAAACTTGTAAACCCTCCAAATAAATTCCCCTGATCTCTATAAATTCTGTTAACTCTGTCTCTCTCAGAACCCTAAGCAGTATAAGCTTCAAACTCCTTTTTCTTTATATTCCAGTGGATATAGTAATGTTCTGTTGGAGTTGATGTGAAAGACAAAGGAGTTACTATTTGCACGACCCATAAAATAATGCCTGGCACCTGAGAAAGATTGTTAAGTGTTACCTGTACTTGTTATTGCTAGTAATATTACTGGGCTACCAGGGAAAGCTTAAAGCCACCCAAAGTGAGCTGTAAGGAGGGGACGTTGGAGAGGATGATAAAAGTAACAAGTGGCATCCTGTGGATGAGCATTGTGTTCAGCTCTGATTTTTGTAATATTAAGAGCAAGTCATGGCAGTATTCCCATTTTAAAGGTGCAGAAACTGAGTTAGAAAGGCTCAACAACCTATGTTACACAGCCATTAGGAAACCAAAGGGTGCAAACTGATCCCTCTGTTCCTAACTAGTACATTTGAACAACTATCCAGAAGGGGGGATGAACGCGTGTTGGAAGAGAATCAAGAAAGCAGGTGGGTTAGTGAAGGTGAGGTTTAGTTTGATGGAGTAACTCAATAAGCAACAGTCTGGGAAGTCAGTGGGGGCCAGGCAGTAATGACCTTGAACAGCAGGTGATGGGATTGGGGATTTTAATCTTCAGGGAAGATGAAGCCATGGAAGGTGGAACAAATAGAATCGTAGGAATGTACATCTGGCAGATGTGGTACAGATGGATTAAAGATATGGGCATCCCAGATGAAGGCAAGGCAAGAAAGAACTCTATGCAAAATATTGAGGTACCTCCCTTTTCTGATGTCAGGAATAGGTGAATGAGAAAGACCTTGCAATGAAAGCATCGCTGTGATTGGCTGGCGGTGGGGAGAAGGGGGAGGAGAAGGGAGGCAGAGGCAGTGGGAGAAAAAGAAGGAGCAGGGCAGTAAAAGGGAGAGGGGGAGCGTCATCCGTCAGGAAAGTAGGCTCATAAGCACGTGATGGTGTGTCTGCATCCAGCTTTTTCTCAGGATCTGCCACCATGCACTTCTGGTGTTTTCCCAAAGTCAAAGTGACCATGAAAGATTAGCGTTTTGAGTCAAACCGGAACACTGAGGCAGCTGTGGTAGTGCAACTAAGACACTTAGGAAGGGGAACTTCCAGAACTGCTTCAGAAAGTGCTAAGATGATGGGATATATGTGTTTGAATGGTTGGGAGTATTTTGAAGGGGGATCATGCCAATTTGTCTTTTACTGTAATAAATTTTTTAAAAATAATGATTCACTCAGTGTTGATCACATGTTATATATGGAAATGTGTTTTGTTAGTGAGAAGGTTGTACAAATACAGTACACTGATCACTCTTAGCCACCTGGCAAGATTGCCAGAACCCTGGCCCATATGCCTGTGCCAAAAGAAAGCCCATTCATTTTCCACTCATTCGAATGCCAGCCTCAGACTGGAGTTTGGGAAGCCCAAAGTTTCCACACGCAAATGAGATTCTTCCTTCAGAAACAGCACTGAGTGCTGTCACTTAGTCCTACTGCCTCACCCCATTCATGGGTCCCCAGGCTTGGACACAGGGCCTTCCTTGAGTGAGGCCAGGTGCATCATTTCTGGTGACAAAGAAGCCAGCTCTTTTCTTCCAAGAAAACAGATCCATGAAAGAGCCCAGAAGCCCAAAAAGGAGCTTTGGGGATTGCACAAAGGAAGAGTATGGATTCTCACGCTAAAAGCATAATTAAAACAACACTGCCTTGTCTGAGACACAGAAGAAAGGTGAGCAGGAAAGTGGCAGAAAAAGAAACCTTACCTCTCATTTTATAGATGGAAAAAAGTGTATGTTTTCTTAGGTTGTGGGAGAGGGTAACTAGGGCATTGTCCATAGCACAAGGAGGTCTGAGTGTGTCGGAAGGGGATCTGGACCCCAGTTGCGGCAGCTTCTCAGTACCCAGAAGGGTAGCATGGAAGCCAGGCACAGACGCAAGGCGAGGCCACTCTATGCTGTGCGTACTGTAGCTGCCAAAGCATGTCTCCAACAGGTTACGGTCTAGGACAGGCCTCCTGCCCTCGTGCCACAA
>PVKB01005425.1:12394-97777 GCA_004027205.1 Ctenodactylus gundi
GGAGGGAGGGAGGGCCATGGAGTCAGTAACAGAAGCAACAAAACATTGTGAGATACGGCACAGGAGAAAAAATGTACGAAAACTGGAAAGCATGTGTTGAGAAAGTGAAAAATGCCGTCCCAGGTGTCAGGAAACATAGGTGCCCCTGAACAGAACACACGGACAAGGTAAGGAATAGAACCTGTTATCACTTGCATTACTGACATGAGACCTCTGAGCGGCTCATTTGATAGAAAATGTCCATGTAGCTCCCAAGTTTTAAAGTTCAAAGGCATTGTACGCCTCCACCAGTTTCAAGTCTGGTGAGGGTGGCAGATAGTGCCTCCTCATGGCAGGAGTGTGTGGTATGTGTGAGCTCAGATGGTCACATCTGGGGCCAGGAAAGGAAGAGGAGAGAAGGGAAAGGAAGGGAAGTAAAGGGAGGAAAAGAGAGGTGAGTTGAAGTGAAGAGAGGAGAGAGGAGAGGAGGGGAGGGCGGAGTGGGATTTCACAGTCCTTTTTCAGGGCACACCTCCAGTGACCTAAAAAATTCTCATGAGACCCTATGTCTTCAGTGTCTCACCATCTGCCAGCAGTGCCAGCCTGGGGGCCAGGCATTGGACACATGAGACTTTAGGGGGACATTTAGCATCCGTCACTGTGGACACACATACTTAATGCCAGGCACTAGGGCTGCCTGGATCATTGTCACAACCTTTATGTTGTGATCCATCCAGATTCCTAATCTGCCGTCTACACAGGAACAAGATGGCTGCTTTGAAGGCAGAAGGAGAGGGGCTGAAGGCTGGGGTCAGGGGATTCTCAGAAACTTCTGAGAGTGACTATGGTGGGAAACTGATACAGATGGAAACTGGAGAGAATGGCTGGCAGAAAAGGGTCAGAACTTGAAAGAACACGCCTCAGCACATTTAGACTTCTGCAGGGTACTCTAACGACTCTCCCTTCTTACAGAATCTTATAATGAACCCAGTAGATCAAGACCTGTGAGTCTTGTGAATCAGTGGACCTCTGAGCACCTCCTGTTCCTTTGCTAAGTCCCATGGATCCCCACACCTTCATGCTCCTTGGCCTCCTTCTAGTTTGTGTCTTCATTCAGACTTTCATCTTTGTTTCTTCCTGCATTATTAGAACAGCCCCCTAAATAGTCTCCCTGCCTGTAGCCTCATTCCTTTCCAACCCATTTCCCCCCAGCTTCTGGACTGATGCTGAGAAACCACCTGTCTTCACAGCTGCTGAAAATCTTGGTGCTCTCTGGTCTGTGGAGATGCCTTTGGGGTCCCTTGATCTTAAGCGTCACTAGCGGAGAATGTTGGCATAGACTCCCAGGCGACTCCTCTGAGATTCTTATTTGGCAGGTTGGAGACAGAGCCCCAGGATTTGCGTCACAAATGAACATTCAGCTTGGTGCTCCTGACCAGGAGTCGGGATCAGTGTGGGAGGCACTAACCACCCTATAGCTGTGGCTCTTGATCAAGTTTTGTGAACTTGAATGAATTAAGAAACATCTAGAAGACCAGTGAGCTCTGGATGTGTCAGTGGGTGACTGACATGTGGGCAAGAAACGGAGGAATATCCACCCTGGTTGGGGGTGGTACCAACCATAGCCTGGACAGGATCAAAAGAGAAAGCAGACGGAAGTGCTCCTCCTCTTTCTGGTAACGCTGTGCTCTTCGCCATCACCTCTGGGCATTGATCCCTAGAACAGACTTCACTGTGCAGATTTCACTTGCTAGTCTAGGCCTCCGACCTGGGGCTGGTGGTGCATCCTTCACCTGCTTGTTCCGCAGCTGCCATCTTCTAGACCAAGATGGGCATTGCAGAACAAGCAAGTGGACTGAGCCCATTAGATCCCTGTGCGCGTGTGTGTATGTGATACTGAAGGTTGTTGAGCCCAGAACCTTCATACTAGTGTATATTCTCTGACCATTTTTATTTTAAATTTTGAGACATGGTCTTGCTATGTTGCCTGGGATAGACTCAAACTTGTGGCTCTTCTGTCTTAGCCCAGATGGCCATTTTGGACTCATCCACCTCTGATTCTGTAATTTGACCTAATAAATTCCTTTACATAACTTTACATATGTGTTTTCTATCCTTTTTTTTTTTTCTAGAGAACCCTAACACAAGAGCATAATGCTCAGTTCTCACTTCATATGAAAGGGCTGTGTAGCGCCCCCTGCCCATCTCTCTGCTCAGCACTGTTATTTTTTTGCCAAAATTATCCTTTTTATTAGTATGTATTTACGATACATAATGATAAGTCTGCTTGAGAAGTTAATACGGTACATATCGCATCTTGATCATTTTTACTTTCCTTCCTTCTCCCTCCTCACATCCTCACACCCCACATCACTTTCTCTCTCTACAAAATTCATCTTTGTAGTTTCTTCCATCTCTCTCTCTTATTTTGCTCTTTTACTTTTTTATGCTTTGTTTTTTTTTCATATTAGAGAAACCATGTGGTATTTAATCTTCTGTCTCTGAATCAGTTTACTAAGCATGATGGTCTCAATGTGCACCCATTTTCTTACAAAAGACTCAAATTTGTCTTTATGGCAGAGTAGTATTCCATTATGTAAATATACCACATCTTTATCCATTCATCTGTTGATGGACATATTGGCTGCTTCTAAGAGTTTCTTCTCAGCATATTGATTTGCTGAACTATGTCTCTGGGCCTGGATTATCTGAGCCCAGCCAGCGTAGGCTCCGGAACATGGATCCTAAACTGAAAGCCTTTTTAGAATACCAGCAACTGGGTGTTTGGAGGTATAATAAACAGACCACCCAACTCTGGGCTGGAAGAAGGTGGACCTGCCATGAAGAGAAGCGTTTTTATTTGTTACAAAAGTGAGACAACAACAGACTTCAGATAGCAGGGTGAAAGTAATTTTAAAAATATGTATACATAACTCATGGCGTCTGCTGCCTGCTGTTGTTCTGATACAAACAACTTTGTAGGTAAGCCAAGGCACTCCAGGTATTGGTAGCAGCACTCACACTAGCTTTGCTGTCATCCTCTGGATTACATGCGCCTGAAATATCAGAGCCCCAGATGGCAGCATTGTGGGGTTGGCAAGGTTTGCGTCGACATGCTCAACTCACCCCCCGGCACGCTGCTCTACTCTGTGTGTGGCCTGCTTGGGTGTTTGGTGTCCTCACTAGTGACCCAGTTGATCACAGCCCTTCGTCACAGGTTCTTTCTCCGCAGTTCATCTGTAATGACCCTCAAAAGTCATTACAGATAGTGTTTGGAAGGTGGTTGGTCCTGGGGACATTGTACTTACTCATCAGTGGATTTGTCCATCAATGAGTTCAAGAGCTGACGGTGCTGTTACTTCCTTTCCAGCTCTCCCTCTCTCTCTGCTTTCTGCCTGCCATGAGGTAGGTGGCTGTCCTCTTTCATGTCCTCCCACCATGCCTTTCTGCCTTGGAGCCTGCCAATCATGGACTGGATTTTCAGAAAACCATTAACCACAGTGCATCTCTCTTCCCTTACATTGCAGGCATCAAGTATTTTGTCCCAGTAACAGGAAAACGACTAATACATCATCTGTCCCCAACCCTCCCCTGAATCTCTGTCCTAGTCTCATGCCTTCCCCTCAGTTCTTACCTTGTTGGTTTGCTTCCGAAATGGGAAATAAATGACAAATTAATCGCCGCAAAACCTTCAATGGCTTATAACAACTTCTTTCAGGGAGATAGTGTTTACATTTTGTCAGGGAACTGCTAGGAACAAAACCTTACTAAAGATTTTATTTATGGGTGGAATTTTACAAGAGTATGTTAGATTTAAGGAAAGATATTATTATTGTATTCCATTCCTTACTAATGTGCTTGGCACATAGTTTACTAGACCCCTTTATCCAGGTATTTGTACCTGATCCAAGAAATAGACAGGCTGTGTGAATTGTGCCATTCCTCCTCAGGGACCGAAAGGAGTTTCTCTTTGATAGTAACTGGATTAGTTATATCCCTTTCCAAATGTGTAGTGACCCAAGCATTGGTGGCTTATTGGCAAATGATCAAATGGTACTTGATAATGTCACCACCATGACATAGGTTGACTGAAAGAGAATGTACATTTTCCCATGGAGAGTGTGGTCACATGAAAAAAAAACAGTCCACACATGTACATCAATAAAAGGGAAGATCTCAGTGCTTCTAGGCCCCTCTGATACCCAGAAAAAGTGCTGGTTGACTGTACTCTCATGTGGGTGGTCCACAGAGGAAGTTTGTCCAGTCTCAGGTTCAGTAGCAGAAAACATACATCTTGACGGGACCCATGAACAGTGCTGGAAATGTGGGCTGCTTTAGATCTAGAAGTATGTTCCTTCCCTCCAGAAATCATCCAATTCTCTTGAGTATTTGGCCCAGTTAATTTCCAGTTTGCCCCCCCGCCCCCTTTAATTTCCTGCTTCAATAGTAGGTAATTAACTTGGCTCGATTCCTTGGATCGCTGAAAGATTGGTTTTTAACATCGGGATTACACATTTCAGCGGCTAGATGCTAACATAACTATTATTTTGACAAAAGAGATTAGATGTATATTTAATGAAACTGATATAATTTAAAATTTTGTATCTCTGAAGACTTTTCATTTAAATAATTCCCACTTTTAAAAAATCTGTGTCAGACCATGTTTCTGATTTGGGGTTTATTGATTTAAAGTTTAATAAAATATTACTCTTATTTTGATCTTAACAAAAATGTCTTAGACTTAAGAATTTTCTTCATTTTTGTCAATTTTTCTTGCCTCTAGTGCCAGGAGTATTCTTATCTACAACCCAGGTTTCTAGTTTGGCCCTTCTCCCCCTTGGCCTTTTGCCTTGTTGAATAGAAAGTTCTTTACTTTCCTTCTTGTCGTCTACCTTTGGTAAGAACAAATGGGTCATTCTCTGTGTGAGTTTTCTAGAGCTGTTATGAAGCAGTGCCACAAACTGGATTGCTTAACAGAGCTTGTCCCATCATAGTTCTGGGGTGAGGGGGGCAGTAGAAGTCTGAAATCCAGATATCGGCAGGGTGATGCTTCCTCTGAAGTCTCTGGAGCTTTTCCTTGCCTCTTGAAGCTTCCAGTAGTGGCCCATGATCCTTGGGATTCTTTGACCTGGACATGTGCTCATCTAATCTGTCTTCCCTTATAAGGGTGCCTGCCTTTGGATTAGGGACCACAGTAATTCCATATGACTTCATCGTAACTCTTTCTGTCTGTGAACGTTATTTCCAAATATAGTCACATAATGGGGTTTTAGGTGGCATGGAGTTTTGGAGAACTGTTCAATCTAATATATTACCTGTGGCATTTTTGTTCTTAATTTTAAGTTCCATTTACTAAGAACCACCTAAGAACACTTCTGTGCATTTATGTCTCACTTAAGCCTATTTCTATACCTCAACCACTTTTTCTCTGAGACTGATGGCTTTTGGCTATTTTCAGGGGGAGTTAAAACATTCTGACCTTCCCAGAGGACTTGAAACGTATGTACGTGTGTGTGTGTGTGTGTGTGTGTGTGTGTGTGTGTGTGTGTGTGTTAGTGTGTTAGTAGGGATCAATCCCTGGGCCTTTGGACTGAGCTACATCTCTAGCCTATTTTTTTATTTTTTATTTTTGGGTCTAAGTTGTCCAGGCTGGGCTTGAATTTGCAATCCTCCTGCCTCAGCCACCCAGAGTGCTAGGACTACAGGCCTATAAAACCAAGAGGATTGTGGCAGAGAGTGCGGGTTCTTCTGCAGTTTGGTTCCTCAGCTCCTTTAACCAGGGGTCTAGATAGATAGTTTGCTGTGACCACATTCAGATCGGTGGCAGATGCAAAGCTCAGAGACCGGTGCTCATTCCAGTATACTTGTCACTCAACTATCTTATGCCAGTTAGATTTTAATCATTCCTGTCTCACAGACTTTATTTCTTTATGACAGAGTTCAGGGATCTTATTTGTTGGCTTGAGCCTATGCATTAGATATAGACTGGGCAAGTTGTGAGGATCTGTGTTTTATTTTTTGAATCTGTGCGTTCATTTCTCCTGAGCATCACTGTAATGTTTGTCCCACGATTGTTCTTAATCTGTTATTATTTGACAGTACTAGGGACTGAACTCACAACCTTCTCATTGAGCTACATCACCGGCTCTTTTTTTATTTTGAGATAAGGTCTTGCCAAGTTGCCCACAATGGACTTAAAATTGTGAGTTTCTTGCCTCATTCTCCCAAAGTACTAAGATTACAGGCATGCACCACTGTGTCCGGCTTGTATCTGGTTTGTTGACTTTTAAGTGTTACCACCGCATTTTATGTGAAACTTTCTTGTGCTTTCTTTTCAATACAAGTGTGCTCTTCAGTTTTCTCTGCAAAAGACTATTCCATTCCAGGTGTGTTGGGAATACCCCTGTCTCCTGTTTTTCACCAAGTGTAAGACATTCTGGCCACAGCCAGATTCCTCTGTGACTCCCAGTGCTTGATTTTCCTCTCAGCGCCCTTCCCTGAGCTTGTGAGTATCAGGAACTCATATTCCACCCAGGCAACTTCTGTCACATTGCTTCTTCCGAGGGCACAGACAGACTTCCCTCTGAAAGTGCCTGGGACTGCTAGGTCTGGCTCTGACATTATGTGGGGACAGAGTGCCTGTGACCTATTTCCATATTCCGTCCCGGACCAAAATGTTATTCCGACCTCTGGCTTCCCCCGTCCGGGGCACTAATGCACTTACTGTTCTGCCCAAGTATTTCTAAGTTAGTTATAGCCATCAGATGCTTTCTTTCCAATATTTCTCTCTTCCTTAACCCTAGTATTAAACAATAAATTATTAAAGCTTACTTTTCTAGGTTGAATGTCATGGGGTGATTTTCCACTTTGGTTAGTCTATTTGTATTATTATTTTTCTGTTCTCTTGCTTGGACAAGCTCCCTGCTGGGCATGAATATACCATTTCCAAGCCCTTCCAGATTGTTATTAAAGCTGTGAATAAAGACAAATTCTACCCTAAACCCTATGGCACCAATTAGACATGTATCCTTAAATGGGCTCCTTGGAAATTTACCCTATGGTCTTCCAGCCAGTATTGAGTCAGTGAGCCTGGGTTCCTGTCCAAGCCAATTTTAGTCGAAGTTTCTAGGGAAATTTTCTTGATAATAATTGCTTTTCTGCAACTCTCTACTCTCTTGCCATCTTCTAGCTATGTAGTTTTGAGCACAGGAACTTGCCGGGCTATTTATCTGACTCTAAGAATTGTTGAAGGTGGTAGCATTTATTTCTTTATACTTCTAACAACTGTCTCTCCCTTGGGGAAAGGAAATAGAGGGAGAAATAAATCACTGGAGACAGCTCCTTCTTCTTCTTCTTCTTTTTTTTTTTGTTTTCTGGTGTCTGAAAAGTTGACTGGGTAGATGTGTAAGAAGCAGTGGGCCTGCTGGTGGAGGCCTGTAGTCTCAGCATTCTGGGAGGCTGAAGCAGGCGGATCACAAGTTTGAGCCCAGCTTGGCAGTTGAGTGACTTGGTGAGACTCTTTTTCAAAATTAGCTCCCCTTCCCCAAATGGTTTATGTAGCCCAGTGTGAAGGCCCTGGGATCTATCCCTAGTACCACGTGAGTCGGGGTGGGGTGAGGAAGAAAGGGTGGCATGGTGGCCTGTGGTCTCCCCCGGGCAAGGGTCGTCTCGTTATCTAAGTTTTATTTTCCAAGAGACACCCAGATGCATAACTCTTTAGAAAGGTCTAGTAAAAGGAGATCAGTGATATGGATGGATACCCCCCACACCAAAGGAATCGAAGATCAGATCACAATGATTGATCATCAGTTATGTTTAACCAGAGTTGTCCACCTGAAAAACTAAAGATGCCATAGTCTTCCTCCCCAGCTGGCTTCAGATCCAGTGGTGGAATTGTATGGCTCAGCAGTCAGGCCATCTTTTTTTTTTTTTTTTTTTAAATTTCTCACCAAAACATTAACTTAGTCGCTTTCCTCAACTCCAGGACATTATGCCTACCACCCACAACTAAAAGGAAGAGAAGTTTATTTTGGCTCACAGTCTTACAAGTCTCTGTCCATGTGTGGTTGTCGGGTCCAAGGCAGATGACAGGAGAGGAAACTGCTCAGCCCATTGGCAGCCAAAAACAGAAGGAGAAGAAAGGACTGGACATGACAGTGTGCCCTCCAGGTCGCACCTTCAGTGTCCGTCCCTCTGGCCAGGCCCCACCTACTGTAGCACAGGAGATCACCCATGGATGACGTGTGCCCTGTGGTCCAGTCACCTTCACAACATCTGAGACTATGAAACTTCAAGGGGAACATTGTTAGATTCAAATCTAATAAATACATTACTCTTGGTCCATACAAGTTATACGTACATTTGAAATGACGTTACCTGGCATGACAAATTAACACTACTCTCAGCTGGGTTAGAGAATGACATGACCAATAGGTAAAATTTTTTTTGGCTGGATTATTGAAATGAGAAGTTCTGTGGCAGAAGCCTGGATATTGAAAAGGGTCAGTTCCTATATGAGGCACACGGGGAACCAAAATGAATGAAGCGCCCCAAAGTCAACTTCTTCAGCGGGAGCCTCCAGGCCAGCTGCTCCAGGTACAGTATCAGAATATCTGCATAAAAATCACACAAGTGAATAAGACGCAGATTTTCTGTATAGCATCCTAGACCAACTCTATCACAGATTCTCAGTAAGAATCTGCATTTTCACTGACACTGTCAGGTGGTTCCAAGTAGGAATTTCCTAGACATGCTAGGCTAAGGTTCTGGAAATTGAGTGCGAGTGTACGTAAGGCCCACCTTGAGAGTGGGTAACCTGTCATTACTGCGCGTCATGCTTACAGATTCTCTAAGTGTAGGGTAGAGCTGGGATCCTACTTCTGACTTTGTGTGTATGTGTGTGATACTGAATCAAACCCAGGGACTTTACGCTGAGCTAAATCCCCGGCCCGTTTTTACTTTTGCTTTTGAGATAGGGTCTCACTAAGTTGCTAATTTGCAGAGCATGCTGAGATTACAGGCCTGAGCCACCAGGCCCAGTAATACTTGTGATTTTTATTAGCATCCTGGGTCTCTCTGATGTGGATGGTGCAGGAAGTTTCCTCTGAACATTCAGGAAATCTCTGAGTTCTCTACCATCCTCGTGCTCACTCCACTCCCTGATAGCTTATGCAGTCTTTGCTCGTGCTGCTGTGCTGTTTTATAGTAGGGAGGGTCTTTGGCTTGTTTCAGATGCTCAAAGGGGTCTACGTCCAGGTGAGAGCTAGGATGCATTGCTGTAGGGGCAGACTGTTCTCACCAGTTCCCGCACTTTCTTGTACCTGTATGCATACAATTAAGAAAAGAGCGATATTATCAGTCACCTAGCACAGAACCCACTCCCTCATGTGAGTTATTTGCTACTCAAATGATGCATAAACCCTGTCTCAGCAGAATCTCAAGGACAGGAACGCACCAGAAGCTACCCAGTTCCAGGTTCTGATTCGTTTCTCTCACTGTCTAGCCTTCAGGTGCTATAAGGTGAAACCAACTTTCAAATTAAAACCCAGTAATAACAATTTGCTTACACCACTAAATACTACCCTCGGAAATACATGTTTTCTGACACCAGAGCTGACTTGACCCAAGTGGTCTGGACTGTCTCTCAGGAAGGACCATTTCCTGCTTCTTCTGTCATGCCAGTGAGGGGCAGGTAGGGCTTCACTTTCCTGTGCCCCATGATCGATAGGACGATAGGATGGGATTGGGTGTGTTCAAGGTGATGTGGCCGTAGAACCTGTGACTGACAGGGACAGTGGGCACCTGGCTTTCTCACTAGCTTATGGTTTCACAGTTGTGGCTGCCTGGCTCTAGTTATTGTTTCACAAGCTTTGCATTGTTTTTACTGCCTGCTATGTTGTTTTCGACCTATCTTGTGCTTAAACAGAAAATAAGGATGTTACAGATGTTGCACTCGTCCAGTGGGTGGTGAGAAGTCTCTGGGAAGGCTTCAAGCCTCAGTTTCCCCCTCCACATGAAGGCAGATGTCTTGGCTCTACTTGTCTCTGTCACACAGAGTAGTGTCCTTTCTCTGCCCCAGCTGCCATGATCAACCACAATCTATTGTCTTAGTTACTTATTCATTGATGGAATGAAATACTCGATGTTTTATTTTAGTTCACAGTTTCAGAAGGTCTGATGCAGTTGACTGGCAATATCCAAGTGGCAGAGGCTGGGCATTGAAGACAGAAAGCCAAGAGAGGAAGGCACAAGCAGGTGTCTGGGACTCAGGCAAGGCCAGAGCTTTCCCAGGAAGAAGCTGTACTAATATTTCTTTTACCTTCCTTTATTTAGTTTAGGATGATAGTTGGGCCCCTCACACCCAGAGGAGGTGCCTCTCCCTCATTTCTTGGTCCTCAAGTCAATAACACACACCTGAAAGCTCTGCCTTGGGCACCCCCCAGTCTCAACAAGTTGACACAATCCCTCCAGGTCAAGCCCTAAGCGTCTGCCCCTTCCAGCCAGGCCCTACCTCCCAACAGCACATAGTTACACAGTTTTCCTACCACAGCCAAATACATGAGGCTTTTTAGGGGGATGTTCCAAATTCAAACCATAACATCTATGGTGCTTGACCTCAGAGCCGTCATGATTAGAGTACTCCAGAAGGAGTTTGGAGTCTGACCCTCAGCAAATATTAAAAATTATCATGTCTTTAATGTCTTAAATGTGTGCTATCTATGAAACACTCTTTATTCAAATCTACTAAAGGGCCTTTGCACATGTAGTTCCTCTGGCATGCTATTTGCTTAACTACTCACTTGACTATATCTTGTCACTCTTTAAGCCTTAGCTTACTCAAGCTTTCTTGGGAACCATCCCTTATTGCCTGCTGAGTGTTTCTGTCTCCACAAAATTTATATGTTGAAGTGTAACCCTCAGTGCAACAGAATGAAGAGATGGGGCTTTTGAGACACGATTAGGTCCTGAGGATACTGTTTGCATAAATAAGAAGACTGCCACATAAGAGGGCTCCAAAAAACTTGTTTGCATCTTATACCCGCTTATGGTGTCGATCTAAAATGCCTTCTCAAAGTCTAACGTGTTTGGAAGGTGATTGGATCCCAGGACTGCTGCACTCATTAATGGGTGCAGTAGCTGAACGTGCTGCTAGGAGAGGTTGGAGTGGGTCATGGAGTGTGACCTGGGAGGGCTTCGCCTTCTCTCTGTCTCCTCCCTTCACTTTCTCCTTCCTGGCTGCCGTGATGCAAACGCCTGTCCTCAGCCCAGGCCTTTCCATCATGTCCTTCTGACCTTGGCCATTTGATATTGGATGAATCCTCTCAAAATGTGACCCAAAATAATCCTCTTCTTTACATTGTGGAGGTCAGGCATTTTGTTCCTGCAATGGGAAAAGGGTTAATATGTGCTTCAGGAGCTCAGAAACAGAAGACACTGTGCATGAAATCAGAAAATGGCGAGACCCTCACTCGGCGAGGGATCTGTTAGTCTTGGGTTTGGATCTCCTCCAAACTCCAACAATGGAAACTAAATTCTTGTTACTTCTAGGCTACATAGTTTGTGACATTTTTGCCATATCTGCCTGAACAGATTAAGATAATAATACCCATATAGAAAAGTTTCATGATTTTCATCTTTTCTCTTTTTTTCTTCTGATTATTTGCGTAGCTGTTCTCTTACCATAGGGCAAGGCCCATTTCTGCCTGGTTTGCCTTGGTACAATCAGTGTCCCCACAGTGTCTGTGGTGACTGAACCCATTGGTAAGTGTTCTATTAATAATATGCAAAGGATTTAGGGATGAGGTTTCATTAGTCATCAGGACCACTGTCTGAACACGAGGTGCCCAGAGGAACACCTCCCAGCAGGTTAAAGGCCCCACAAGCCAATGATAGCTTGGGGGAAGAGTATTCAAGTGCAATCTAGAATTGTATATTTTTTTCAGGTCTCTTTCTGATATGCCAAGAAGATCCAAGGCAAGTGATATGATATGTCTTAATTAGGGTTCAAACGCAGATACAAACGTTATATGTTATACTCTTAAGTTCCTACTTATAAATTATGCATGGTGAGCAGCAATAATATTTGCATTCATATCCAGCTCAAGGCTCAATGGTATATTTGTTTCACTTCTATCTAATAGATTATGCTTAACTGGAGTTTGAAAATGATTTTAGATCGATGAAAATATTTATTGAGGATTTATCCAGCTTCTAGCCTTATTCAGCATATAAAGAGTCCCAGGACTGTGGCTCTGTCCTCAAGAAACAGACTAGTTGGGTGAACATATTTCATACACGAATGCTACATACAGGATTATCCCTTTCCTTAGTGGCTACATTAAGTGGGACAGCTGCAAGTAAAATTGAACTTGAAAGGAGGAGAATAAACATGTGCTGAGGCTTCAGGGAAGGAGTGAGTGGAATTTAACTAGATTTTGAAAGATGGAAGAGAATGAACGAACGTATTTATTGAGGACCTACTGTGTGTAAGATGTGGTACTAAGTATGTGATACGGAGAATGGTAAGACAGAGTCCTTGCCCTTAGCAAGTTGATAACCTCGTTATAGAGACATGACATAAATCAATGAAAAGTTAAATAACATTATGAGAGATAAATAGCAGCTTAAGACAACAGCAGCAGAGGAGATGTCGTGAGGCAGTGTGTGATTAATTACACGGTGAATGATAGAGACAATTAAAAAAAGGTGGGTCGGGAAGGCTTCTTGGAAGACAGAGGACTTGGACTTGAGTGAGAAGGATGGGTAGGGTTGTCCAGAAAGATGATGGAAGACATTGGAAGATGTCATCAGAGAGGAAGACGATGATTCTTCCTGTAGAAATATACAGGTAGGGCAGAAAGAGGAAAATGAGCCAGAGGAACATGAATGAGCCAGGTTGGTGTCAGAGGAGATAAAAAAGGTAAAAAACTGAATTGTTAGAAACCTGGGGAGAAAGCTAGACTATTGAGTTTGTGAGTCACCCTCCTCAAAAGAGCCATGGAAGGTTTTGCATAGGGGTATGATACTTGAGAGTGGGTCAAGTGTGTGTTTGAATGTTTTAAACCTGAATTTCAAAATGATTTAGTAATATTCACCTACTTGCACACTAGTTTATTGAGCTCTGGCTATTTGCCAGATATGAGCTTAGACGTTCTTATAGTCTAAAGTGGTATAACAATATCCACTGAACAATTTTAGCATAGCTGATATCTTCCTGGAGTAATGGACAACATCATATAGAGAAATCAGGAATCAGAGGGAAACTTTGAGATTTCAGCTATACAGAAAGGGAGGTAAATCTTCAACTTAGGTAGAATAGGGTTCCAGGTGATGTAGGGACTTTCACCCAGAAATGTTCAAAGGCAAACCTAGGATGTAAGCTCAGAGCAAAAGCCAGGGAGGGAAATGCAGGCTGCACAATTAAAGGGGGCATCCCCGGTAGGGACAGAGTCAACAGAGAAGAGACAGAGGCAGAGATCTGAACCTTAGGCCTCCGATCACATTTAGAGCTAGGATGGGACATGAACAGGCAGGGCAGAGATGGGACAGTGTGCATCACATGAGGACGGGAGAGTCTTCAGCTATGCAGCAGTGGTGTAGGTCTGCTTTGCTGAGTTCTAGGTCAGGATGATTAGGAAGAGGCCATGGAGGGTCTTAATCATGCTGCAGATCCTCAACTCCTAGGGCTTTTTAATGAAAGACTGAATGACAATTTTATGCAACCCATAGAAAATCTCCTAGACATGGTAGGGAATTGGATCAGTTAAGGCAGTGGTCCCGAACCTTTTTGGCATGGAGATCCAGTTTTGTGGAAGACAGTTTGGACAGAGGTGGGGATGTGGCACTGGCATCACCACCTCAGCTCCATCTCTGATTGTCAGGCATCAGATTCTTACAAGGTATGCAACCTAGAGGCCTCACATGCACAATTCACAGTAGGGAGCCTGCTCCTGTGAGACTCTGAAGCCCTGGTGATCTGCCAGGAGGTGGAGCTTAAGCAGCAGTGCGAGTGCTGAGGACTGGCTGCAAACAGAGAAGAGCTTTCTTTGCTTGCTGTGCTGCTCCCCTCCTGCTGGGCTGTCCCGCTTCCTAACAGACCAGGATGGTCCATGCCCTGCGGGGAGGAGTAGGGACCCCATAGTTAAATCATTTTTAATTATCTTGTTTTTCAAGAAAAGTAGTTACCAGTACAGCACAGAAGTTTATAATGTTATTAACAAAATCTAGAATTATAGAAGTTTATAAATGATTTGCTCTTTTTACACTAAGAATGTCTTTTAATAAGAAGACCATGAAATTTCTCAAAATAATAAATCTGCATTTACTAATTTGTATTTGAATATGGTTCCCTGAATGAGAAAGAAAGACCGTTTACCTGAAAGGTGACTGACTCCAGCATTGGTTGTAACTCCTAGCATCTCAGGTCACTTTCTTTATGCTGGGACACTAAGCCCAACACCCACAATGTCAAGGAGGATGGGTTTGCTTTAGCTCAGTTTCAGAGGTTTCGGTCCACAGTCAGCGAGCTCTACAGCCTAAAAGGCTAGGCAGAATAGTGTGGCAAAGAAAAGCCATTCTCATCAGGGAGACCAGGAAGTAGGGAAAGAAGAGAGCAACCAGGAACAACCGTCTGGGTCACGTCCCTACCAACCCATCTGTCCTGCCAGGCCCACCACCAACAGCACATGGAATTCAACAGAAGCGAGAATACTGACGAGTACTGAGCCACCCTAATTCCATCACCTTCCAAACTCATAAGACTTTAGAGGGACATTTTAGATTTAAACCATGACACCTACCAACATTTATGGCTCCTGCGAATATCATTAACACTGATGTGAATGGTCAGGAAACACAGTGTGTGTTACATAAGCCACAGGCTCACTTGTGAAGCAATACTTCTAGAGTGCTGGGATCTATCAAGATGATAGGTGATAGGTTCGGAGCTCCTAGAGGGTGTTAGCCCAGAGCAAGGGCTGGCGGGAGGAACTCGGGCTGTAGAGGACACAGTTAAAGGAGAGCTCACAGGTAGCCACATAATGATTTTATGTACAAATAAGCTGAAGGAGACCTTCAGGAGGGTAGTGCAATTTCAGTGGAGCCGAGAGAATTTTTCACTAGGGTCATAAAGATGATTAAGAGATTGGAAAATAGGGGTACCATCAAAGGGGATGGCTTTTGAAATAGCCTTCATTTCTGTGAATGGCCATTGCCTTAGGGCATATATCAGCTCTGGCAAGAGTGACTTAGAGTGAATGTCAGAAAGTCCTTCCTGGCAATAGAGGCTCAGAGATACCAGGCTAAGATTGCCTGTAAGGTGTGAATGGAAGGTCTCAGAAAGGGCTCGAAAAATGAAAGCAAAATCTATACTTGAGATCGGAGTTTCTTTGCTTACCTCAGGTTTTATGATCCAGGCTTCCGTAACAAATGTCTGTCTTTGTAACACATACTTGAATGAATCTTCTGTTTCTGGGAGTTGTGATACTAACCACCTATTGACTGCTCCTCTAGCCCAAACTCAGCCGCTAACATTGCCTGTGTTCCCCATGGCAAGTGACCTCATGTAGCATCCATGAGCACTCATCTGTGAATGTTGGGGAGACAGGTGTCACTAGCAGGGCCTGCACTTGTGTGTGTTGTTTCTGGCGATTGTATTAGCCTATTTATGGAGAAACGCTCTTCTCTGTTCCTCAAAAGATGCCCTAGCTTTGATGGTGTGAGATCTTTTTCATCCACACACATGCGGGATAGAAACTACGGGCTTGAGTACATTATATTACCCTTGGCAGGCTCTCCATTGGCTTTCTCCTTACTGTTCTTTCTTTCTCATTCATTTATAAACAGCCTTGTATTGTGGTCAGGCACTTGCTCGAAGCATTGCCAGAGACTTTGACAATGGTTGTCTTTGCTCAACAGGCGATGCTCTGCTGAGACAGATGCTGGAGAAATGTTATCACCACAAGCTCCCTCTCTCCTCCCACTTGGTCTTGATATGGACTTTTCTTTCTTTCTTTCTTCTTTTTTTTTGGTGGCTTCCTGCTCTCTCTTTTCTATTCTATTCCTTTCTTCAATTTTATATTCAAAGATGTCTTGAACATTACAAAAATACTGCCAGAGCTAATTATAATGGTACATAAATTTTATTATATTACATCTGATTTTCTTTGTAGCCTGAATGGCTCGTGTTGACCCCTGAAGAGTAGAAAGAACCAGTGTAATCACTTCTATATCGTCCCCATCTCAATTTCTATTGAGGGGAATATTTTTCCCCTCCCTGGGTATGACTTTTTATTCCCTGTCCTCTGCACCCTTATTTAAACCTGAAATATTGATATCTTCCACTGGAAGCTCAGTCATCTTTAGCAGAACTCAGTGCAGGTGGATGTGGATTCACGGGATTCCTTTGAGGCCAGTGACAACGAGATGCAGAAGCTAATGTAGGGGAAATACCACTAAGCCTTGATTTGAAAGTTCTGTTTACTTGGTGACAGAGTTGCATGGGTGGAAGAGGGGCTGAATTTTGAGCTATGATTTAGGATGCTCCTCAAGGCCAACAGGGTTCAGTGAGGGTGAGTGTACATGTGTGATCACGCTGGCTGTGTTTATCCTCCAGCTCCAGATTTTATTGTAGCTTGATCTTGGACATGACCTTTGAATGCTCTAAGCAGTTTCCTGTAAAACTGTACTGGTGATGGTTCCTATATCACGGAGAGTGGGAGGGGATTAGTTAATGCATATAAAAGCCTTTAGCACCTTGCCTGGCATAGAGGAAGTAGCCAATGTGTAGTAACTATCATTATGTGTCCCCCTCCACTGATGTCCACCTGTAATCAGCACCTTGTGGCCATTTTTTCTTCATAAAATAATATTCATGACCAGTCATCACCTTAGAATAAAGGAGCAAGACTGACCCAGTCACTCAGGTCTGTAATCCCAGCACTCTGAGAGCCTGGACCAGGAAGATTATAAATTCAAGGCTAGCCTGGGCAACTTAACAACTTAGCAAAACTGTCTTGTTTTGAAACAGAGAATAAAAATTACATTGGGGATGTAGCTCAGTGTGAAAACCTGGAGCTCCATCCCCAGCACCATAAAAATAAAATAAATAAAAATAAAAGAATAAGACAAGGTCAGATTATCCTGTTCAAGTTTAGTCAGTCTGTGGCCTGCTGCTTTTTCTTGTTTTCTTCCTTTTTTTTTTTTTTTGAATGAAGAGAAACTATCTTGGGTCTCATTTAGAAAATATAACATAGTTAATGTACTGTTAGAAGAACCAGAAGTTATTTAAATATTTTTTTTCATTATAATATTCAAAAAATCAAGGGTAAAAAAATAGTGGGCTGCAGGTTGGACATACCTACTGTAGATGATACTGACAATTCTCATTGACATGAATTTACTAAGCTTCCTACATGTTTAAAGACATGAACCCACTCGATGTTGGTTTGTCTCAGAGCTGTCTTGGTTGTGAGATGCATGAATGTGCATGCATATGTACATATATGTGTGTATGTACTGTGTATATAGGTACCTATGTGTATATGTATGTGTGTAGTGGTGTGTATATATGAGATGTTTCCTCTCTCTTTGGCCTTGGTGTCGGGGGCACAAAGCCTGCCAAGAGTCAGGACTTCTGCAGCAGGAGGCTGGGGAAGTGAGGCTAGCTCACAGCCTGAAAGCTGGAGTCCTGAGGAGTGGCAGAGGTCAAATTGAAGGTGAATCAGTACATCAAGGATTGTGCTGCAGGAAGGCTCATAGAAGCACTGAAGAACTCACAGTGAGTGTGTGGGGTGCCTGAGAGAGAGAGACAGCCCACAGTTGGCAGCATGCTTGGAGGAGGGCTCCTGTGATCCGTGTAAGCCAAGGAATCATCCCGGTCAGCAGACCCAGGACCTCGACAGTGGCCAGCCATGTTTCCATCCTCTGCCTTCTCCCCACTGCAATATCAACTAGGGAAATCAGAGCTAGGATATAGGAGATGGTTCTGAACCAGAGCAGCACAGTCCCAGTGTCTACGTTCTTAGGGCTTGAATTGTTGTCCCCAGAGATACAGTGAAACCCTAATCCTCCCTTAAAAAAGGGAGATTTGGTGGCACAAGCCTATAATTGTAGCACTGTGGGAGGCTTAGGCAGCAGGAGTACAAGTCTGAGCCCAGACTGAGTAACTTAATGAGTTAGCAAGATTCTGTCTCAAAATTAACAAAATGTAGATAAAAATGGCCTGGGGATTTGGCTTAATATTAAAGTCCTGGGCTTGATCTCCAGTATCACATGGCAGATAGATACACATGGGAAATTTGGATACAGGCACAGAGAGAAAAGCCATATTAGCAGACATAGGGAAGGTTCCATGTGAAGTGAAGGGGCTATAAGCCAAGGAATGTCTGCATCCACCAGAAGCTGAAACAGACAAGCAATGACCCTCTCTGGCACTTTCAAAGGAATCACGGCCCTGCCCATACCTGGACCTCAGACTTATAGCCTCCAGATCTCTGGGACAATATTTTTCTGACTTTTTAAAGATTTTTTTTTGAGCCAGACTCAGTGATGCAGGCCTTTATTTTCTGTTTATTCATGCGTTTTCCATAAGTGTGCTGTGTGCACTATATCAAGCCCATGTGATGCCGGGGAATAGAACCCAGGGCCCCTGCACTTGTCAGCAAGTGCTCTTAACTGCTGAGCCATGCCACCAGCTCCCCTTTCTCATTTTTTGAAAGTCACCATATTTGTAGTAACTGGGTCCAGCAGCCCAAGGAAGCTATCACCAAGCTCAAAGCTGTACAGAAGGGAGGGGAGAGAGATGTAAGTGAGGCTCGTGAAAAACTCAGACTTTAAACTGAGCTACCCTTTAAGAACTAAATGTGTCCAAAACATTATGGAATCCACCCAAGTTCTTATTAAGGTATGTGCTATTTATTAGGAAAGGGAGTTGCTACAGAGTGTAAATGGAAGCAGTGAGTGGAAAAAATACAATTACTTTATGCATGCACCCCATGGAGTTCAGACTGCTCAGGAAACTGGTTGCAGACAGGTTCCAGTGCCCTCTGCCCACCAGATGCTTGGGAGCGTTGCCAGGATCGCTGTCAGCCTGCAGCCTGGTTACCTTGACAATGCAGGTGAGAGACCATCCTCCAACTACCAGTTCACAGACTTGGAGCCTGTGGTGATCGTTTGAAATTCTCTACGCTCATGTTGTGCAATTCGATCTGAGATTTAATGATGAACCCTCAGGGCCATGAATCACTGAAACTGGAGAAAGCTCCCAGGGCAGAGATGGAATTTCCCCGTGAAAGCACTGACTTCACAGGTAGCTCAGGGAGAACACTGACCCCTCTTCCAGTCTGCAACTGGATTAGTACCTGCTCTGTACCCCCAGAGGATCTCTGCCAGTGCCTCCCATGCTGCCCGTGCTTGATGCGGTTAACAGGGTTCACTCTCCATTCCCAGCACGGCCCAGTGGGCTGCCCCTTCTTTCTGCACAGCCCTGAGCCATGGGTGTGGAAGGCCACCCGACCTCTGCCCTCTCCCTCCCAGGGCCTGAGCCGGGAGAGAAATCTCAGCAGGTTGGACGTGGGTCCTGTCTCTCCAGAGGATCTGCTGAGGATTTCTTGCTGCAATTAGCATCTCTTCCCTTGCAGGACAACAAGGGTAGCTCATGCAGGATGTCCTCATCACAAACCTGCGGGTTTTTTTTTTTTTTTTTTTTTTTTTTTTTTTTTTCACCTCATGGGAACTGCCATGATCTAGAGCTGTTTTCCTGGTTCTTTGATACACTGGGAAGTTCTTGTTGGTCTGCTTGGGCACAGCCTGCAGTGGTGATGTTGGAAATGTTGGGTGTCTGGGAAGAGGCGGCACTGAGGAGGACAGAGGGAGGGATGCGGGGATGGCTGATGGCTGGGGGCAGCCAGGATGCCGGCCTGGTCAAGCACTGTGTCCTGGTCCCAGAGTGAAAAGATGATGATGTGCTGAGGGCTCTGATCGTGGGAAGTGAGCTCTTTTATTTCTAGTCTGACCATTGGTTAATTAATTAACTACTTTTATGGTGCTGGGGATCTAGCCCAGAGCCTTCGCCCTGAGCTATATCCCCAGCACCCCCCCCCCCCCTTTTAATTTTTAGAGACAAATTTTCACTAAGTTGCTAAGATGTCCAGGCAGAGTTTGAACTTGTGATCCTCCTGCCTCAGCCTCCCAGAATGCTGAGATTACAGGCCTATGTCACCTCCTTTGAGGTGGTATCTTGAGACATCATATGTATTGTTGGTGGGAAATCAAACATCTCCTGGGCACCTCACCCTCCTTCCCATCCCTGCTCGGCCCTGGATGTTAAGCCTGGGCATTTATTCCAGCTCAAGAAGTGGATCTGCTGGGGAAAGAGGAAGGGGAGAGAGGGAGCCAGAATTAGGGAGAGCTGTTTCTTTTCTGTAAAATCAGCTGCGTGGGGAGGGGGGAGGATATAAGTGCTTATGTCTCTTCATTTTACGAAAGTCCTCTGGATCACTCTTTCACACTCTCTTACACATACTGAGCCCTTTCCAGCCACGGCCCTTGGTAGGGTTGGGAGAGGGTGGCTGAGGCAGCGAGGTGTCTCCACAACCATACTGATTTGTTGAACCGTTCTTTCCATCATTTAAATGGTTCTGAGTTGCAGAACATCTTGAAACACCCAACTATCTTTGTCTTGCTGCGTGTGCCTGGCTTCTGTAGAAAGTTACTGAGGTTTCCCTGCCTCTTATTCCTAGGTACTTCCCAGCGGGCTCCTGTTCGCTGTGTTCTGATATCCGGGAGCATCGCGCTGAGCTCCCACCTCAGTCTTGACATTCCAGCCATTCTCCACCACACACAGATGGAATCTCCTGCATCTGACCCTGCCACTCACAGGCTGGGCAGCGACGCACGGCTTACAGAACTCCCGCGATGCTCTGAAACTGCAACAGGGCCGCCTGGCCCCAGGGGCAACTTGAGTTGCAAGATGGCTTGTATAGCATTTCGTTTTTAAAATCCAGCCTTGGCTATGACCTCATCTCCTGCCTTTCTCCCTTTTTCTTTGCAGTCCAGCTGCACATCTCTTTCAGTTTCCAGCTGTGCTGTGCTCCTTTCTCCTGGGCCTTCATAAATTCTTTGTCTCCACTCTGTTCTCCACCCTTGCTCCACGTGGCTGGCTTCAGCTTACCCTCCGCGTGCCATGCAAACATCTCTCCTGCTTCTGAGCTCTGTTGAGACTCGTTGTCCTTAGTCTCTCCTTGAGATAGCACAGTCCTCCTCAGTGTTGTTATTTGTTTGGTTGTCCTCAAGTTCTAGAAAGACTGGGGTTGTGACTAGCTTGTATCCCTGGAGCCTAACTGGCAATTAGCATGTACTTCACTCAAATATTTAGTGAAGAGATAAATAAGTGATTGAGTGGATATAGGAAGGCATGAATGATTTAGTAGTCCTCCTTCTCTGCTCATTATTTCTAAGTCTTGCAGCCTCACTGCTGACCACGGCTGGCGTGTGTGAGTTTCCCCCGTCTCGTGTGCCTTCTGTCTTACACCTGGACGACAACCAGTGCTCTCTGATTTGTGTTTGATTGTGGATGGGCAAGGACACACATTCTAATTAGGGTGGAGAGTAAGACTCTTGCTGGGAATGTGGAAGTAGACACGCACTGCTGCACGACACCTCAGCAGTCCTGTTTGAGGCTGGTAACACTTTTAGTTCAGTGTAATGGTCTGATCTTTGCCCCTGAAAACCTTACACCTAATCGTTTCTCTTCTAGGAATCCACCCTAATACAATAAGCATCAGCTCATACCAAGAAACCTTAAGTACACTATGATTTACAAGAGAAAAAATGGGAAAGAGCCTTCACAAATGTCCTCACATGGGTGAAGGTTAAATAAATTATATTGTGCTCATAGGAGGAAATTTTATGAAACTATTGCAAATCATGTTTCAGAAGAATATTTAATGACCTTGGAAAATGTCCACAGTCTAGCATAAAGTATTAAAAAAAGATGTAAAATTGGATTCCTATATTGTGATCCCATTATCTTATTTACATATAGAGAGATTGGAAGGAAAGACACCAGAATATTAACAGTTGTTTATGGGTCATTTTTACTACCCTATTTATGGGCTTTGAACATGTAATATTTTTTGAAATGTGCACAGATCACTCGTATAATCAGACAGAAATTCAACAAACATGACCAACATTGTTATATTTTTGACCCTTTGACAGGACCTCCAAAGGATGATAATGGGCACATTATATGTTTCGTGGAGGTAAATGCTCCGACCATAGCTGGGCCCAGTGGTGCACTCCTGTCATCCACCCATGCACTCTGGGAGGCTGAAGCAGAAAGATCGCATGTTCGAGTCTAACATAGGCAACTTAGGAACTCGGCAAGACTCTTTGCCAAAATAAAAAATAAAAATGAGCTGGGAATATAGCTCAGAGTAAAGGCTCTAAGCTCAATCCTCAGTACCATAAAAGGAAAAAAAAAAAAAAAAGCTCCAAAATCCATTATGCTCCTAAACTCCACTGCCCTTTCATGCAGGCAGGCATGCTCAGCCGTGGGCAGAACTTAGATTTGGTTGAAGATAGGACAAAATCTCTCTTACCTAGCACAGAAGTAAATTCTTCTCACCCCCAAAAACAGAATAGGTGACCCACTTTTCCCTCTTGGTCCCAGGCTGAAGCTGAATTTGTATCTGTTTCTCCTTCCAAACTCTCTTTCCCCTTCCCTAATGATGCTCAGGTTTGGGGCTGTCACTGTGTCTCACAGATGGGACACTGAGATGCTCTGGGAAGTGACTCAGCTACAGCCAGATTGTAATACAGCCACAAAGAAACAGACTGGGTCCAGGGCCATCTGCTGCTCCACTTAGGGGCTCAGGCCCCAAGATAGCTTATCACTGGGAACTATTTCCCATGGGCTGGTATTGTGAGGGCAAGTCCTCCACACCGCGGGTCCTGGCCACCATGCTTCTTCCATCACCATCCCAGCAGGAAGCGCTCTAACACCTGGAGCCTAGGAACACCAAAGCTCTGCTTCTCTGTTCTAAGACACAATACTTGACACCCACAACTTTAAGGTGAAGAGGTTTATTTCAATATGACTTGCAACCATAGCTGGCTATGAGGGTGAGCAGTAGGTCTCCCTAAAAGTGGGGTCCTGGGGCTGGGAAAGAGGCAGGATCTTCTTTTCTTCCTCCTTCATCTCCTCCTCCTCCTCTTTTTTCTTTTCCTTCCTTTGCCCCCTTCCTACCTTCTTTCTCTTCTCCTCCCCTTTCCTACCATTTTCTCCCCTTCCTTTGTTTATGTCTTTACTGGATCATGGTGACTAAAACTTGACCTATGATTTGCAAGAGTCGTTCACAGCAAGAACAAGATGCGTGCTTTTCTGTTGTCTCTGTAACTGGGCCTCGTAACTAGCCATGCCCTTCTGTACACTTGGACCTCCAGCTGTAGCAGCTCTATTTTCCTTGCTGTCATCACTTAAACAGGGTTCAGGGTCCAGGGTACAGGACATGGGGAGCCTCCTTTCCAGTTTTGGCTTTTTCTAGAGCCAGTTTTTTCCTCAGACGAGGATGACATCATTATTAAAGTTTAGATCCAACGTAACCTTTAAGACGCTCATGCGTTTGGAAGGTGATTGGATCCTGAGGTGCTGTAGTCTTCACTGTGTCCATCCACTGAAGAGTTCCAGGGCTGGTAGGAAGCAGGGTCATCCTGGGCCACAGCTTTGAAGGTACATTCTTGCCCATGGCTCCTCTTCTCTCTGCTTCCAGGATGATATGCATGAGCACTTTCATCCTCCTTTCCCTCTGGCACTGCTTTTCCTGCTTGGAGCTGGACAACTGTTCGTGCACCGAGACCTCTGAAGCTGTGACCTAAAATTAACCTCATCTCTCTTAAGTTGTTGGTGTCAAGTGTTGTGCCTTAGAAATGGAAAAGTGATGAAAAACATTATAGTGGGCTTAGGCCAAGGGTGTGGGTAAGTTCTGGGCCTGCTCTTTTGTGCTTCAAGGTTTCTCTTCCTCTTAGAAATATGATGTATGACAATGAACTTCCTGCTTATTCAGTAGCCTGGGCATTGCCTGGGCTTAACGGCATGCTGGAGTTGTACCAACAGATCATCAAATAACCAGTTGGTCACTTGTATTAGTAATAAATAGCAGCAGGAATGGGTGTGAAAACTGATATGACTGCTTTGGAGAGCAGCTTGGTGGTCTTCAGTAAAGGCAAATACGTACGTGCTTTATGACTTAGTGACTCTTCTAAGCATATGCTTGCTGATATATAAGAAATATAGGCATATATTTGTCTATACCAGCATCATGTATAATCAAAAGAAATTGAAAACAAGTTACATATGCATTAATAGGATAATGAAAAAAATCTCTGTATAGTCATACAGTGAAAAACTGCGCATCAGTGGAGGTAAGGGAGCTACACGTACATGGCCCAACATACATGAGTCTTGTGAATATAATGCTGATGGAAAATAGCAAAACAGAGTGCAGAAGACCGTGTGCAGAATTTGCCTTTGTGGCTGGGGACGGAACCTAGGACTTTCTACATCCCAGCCCAGTTTTGATTTTTGATTTTGAGACAGGGCCTCTCTAAGTTGCAAAGTTGCCTGGGCTGTGCTTGAACTTGCAACTTTCCTGTCTCAGACTGCCAGAATGCTGGGGCTACTGGCTTGTGCCACCAGACCTGACCTAGCACGTTGGGTTTAAAATATAACAACAGCAAGTAGATAGTGGTAAGGTGTATGCACATATGAAGAAGGGCACGGAGATATGATAAACACTCACTTGATATAATGACTAGGGTGGAGGTATGTGGAAGAAGCTGTTAGAATATTTTCCTTCTGTAGCTGAGTGGAGGGTGCATGGGGGTAGTAAGCAGAATTCTGAGAGAGTCTCCAAGGTTCTTGCCATCCGGTACATACAGATCATCTCTAAGTACTCAACAGAATATTGATCAAGCTTTTTCTGGGAGGGGATTTCTAGGTATAGTTAAGGTTCAAAAGCACTTGACTTGAAGACAGGCCTGGAGATTATCCAGCGTGGACCTAATGTGATCAGCTCAGCCTGGACTTCCCGTAAGAGAGATTCAAACCTGGGAGCAACGTGACGACATGAAGTAGTTGTGTGTTGCTGGTTTGATGATGAAGAGGTCATGTGACAAGGAGAGTAGTCGCCACGGGCAGAAGACAGACCTGGCTGGCAGTCAGCAAGGAAGCAGCGACTATGGTTCTCTGAGGGCAAGAAACTGAATTCTGTTATCCTGGATAAGGATCAGTCGTGAATCTGGTCATTACCTGATCTGTGCATGGTCCGAGTTTGAAGAGGAAACCCTGTTACACTGGACCCATATTTTAAATTGTGAGCTAGTAAATAAGTATTGTTTTAAGTTACTAAGACGATGCCATATTGTCATGCAATAATATGAAACTAATATGAGAATTATGATTGAAAAATACAGTGTTTAAAAATAGCTGACTACAGTAAAAGACACATCACCATGAAACCCCCTCAAAATCCTCACTCTTATTTTGAACACTCTTATCCCCCCCCTTTTTTTTTTTTTTGTACCTTTCTGAAGTTCTCTTTTCGGAGTGTCTTTAGGTGTTCCTTCACAGTTGCCTTGTGGTTATGAGTCTGTTCAGACCGTTGACCTTCCATGGTCATTTTGACTTTGTAGAGGAGCCATGAATTGCGAAGTACCAGTTCTGGGGAAGAAACTGCTCGAGGACATACTGTCATGTCTCTAAGAACCTGTCTTTCATCTAGATGGCACTTGATCATCCTAGGAAAAGGGCCCTCCCCTGTACCCATTGTAAAAGCCACCACCTACTCTTGTCCCTTCTGGTCATCCAGTTTTGACTTTTCTCCTCCCTCCACTGCCGATCAAGACATTATCTTCCTAAGATTCTTCCTGATTTCAGAAAGTGACTCCTGGAGCTATGGACTCTGGGCCACATACGTACGACTGTAAGGATTGTGGTGTGGAATGAAATAATAAAGTGAGTGTGCAGTGTTTTTCCTGCACCAGGAGCAGTCCCAGGCCACCCTATCTGCTAGCAATCAAGCTAATACTGTCCCAAGTGACTTTATTATCTCACTCACTATCACCTCTCTAATCTTCCCACCATCGCTCCCCTGGGATCTGGTTCCATATGTAGCCTTTTCCATTAGCAATTTAGGATTAACCCAGTCAGGTTCATTCCTTTCCATATTCTGTTTTGTCTACCCATGTGCTTCTGAGAATTTGTCACTTCCCTTTTCTTCCCAGTTTTGATCTAGACATGTTTTATTTATCTGTATACTTTAAAGTTTACATTCAAACTTTGTAATTCCTGTATGCCCTGTACCTACACCAACTGCATTTTGTCTCTCTTTCTTCCTCCCTTCCCTCTTCATCATCTCTCTTTCCCTGTATGTGTGTGGGGTTTATTTATTTTCTGAATCTTTAGCAAGCACACTGAGGTATCATATGCCTTTACAACTAAACACTTCACTGGGAGTCACCTGAGAAGGATTTTTTATTTACATAGTACAATAAACAAAATTAAAAATTAACATGGATATCATAGTTGTGTTTAATTTACACGTTCAAATTTTAACAGTCCTCTCAAGAATGTTGACCTGGCCTTTATTATGTTGGCAAATTTACATATCCTAGTAATACAGAGCTGTGTCAAGACGTCTATATCCACCGTCCCAGAAGGTTTTCTCATGTTCATTCCAGTCACTACTGCCACTTGTAAGAGGAAACCATGTTTGAAATTATTTTGCAAAACATCAGCTCCCCCTGTTCTAATAACTTCATATAGATAGAATAATACAGATGTATTCGTTTATCCTTTTTGTCCCAAGCTGTCTTCTCTTGTAGTTTTTTCTCCACGCGCATGATAATCCGGCATCTCTGATGTATCCTAGACACCCCGTCTTCCATTAACCAACAAGGCTAATGGGTTTTACGTCCTGAAGGCATCCTTCATGGCTTGTTGAGTCTCCATCTTTTCTAACTTGGACTGTGCCAATCCCATTGGCCATGGTCCGTGCCCCATCCCACACCCCTCAAAGACATTCTCCACGATGCTGCCCTGGTAACCCAGAGTCCAAATCTAACCACTTGCCCACAGCTGCTGTCTGTGTCTCAGCAATTGGCCATCATGATCCAGTCCCTCCCTCTCCCTGCTGTCGCTCACCTTGCTTCCCCCTTAAACTCTACAGTCATCTTGAGCTTTCCTCACTTTCTGCCTTTGCTTAGAATGACTTCCATCATTACTGTACCCTCTGAATGCATTGATAAGTGTCACCTCCTCCATGAAGTCTTCTCACATTTCTTCTCTAAAGGTGGAATGAACGATTCTCAGATTGGTACCATCTTTTTTTCTGCTTCCATGTCTATGATGGTAGGTATCACTCTGTGTATATCATTTTATTGGTTGATCCACTTTTGTAGACTGTGGCCCCATCAAGGGTAGAAACCTTTCCTTTTCCCCTTTTCTGAATGATTTTGCAATGCCTGACATGGTACCAGTTCATAGAGAGTGTTTACTCACCGTGTGTGTGTGTGGGGGGGTGTGAGTGCACGCGTGGTTGTTGGAATGGTGTGTTCAAATTCTGCTCTTATGCAATATTCAAAAAAAGAGAAAACTCTAGCTCTGCGAAATGAAAGTGACTGATGGGGAAAGGAGATCTGAGGAAGGTTTACGAGCCTTTTATGTGCCTTTTTAAAAATTAGGTCTCCATATCTCCCAATTCATTAATAATAAAGAAAAGGAAGACCGCTGGCAGGTTTTTCTTTTTGTTAAATCTCAAATCTTTATTAAAACAAGATCTGTTGTTCCCCTCCCCCCCAAATAGTGTCAGCATAAAGTACAATCAGAGTTTGTCTGTAAAACCAGAATTCAGGAAAGGACTTGGGTCCTGACCCAGTCCATGCAACTTCCGCGGCAGCAGCGGCGGCGGAAACAACCTGCTGCTCTCACAAGTTCCCAGATGGAGGGCTGACTCACGGCCCAGGTAGGAAGGACTCATCTCCACACCTCGGCGCCTGCGATCGATCGCGTCACCGTCCCTCCCATCCGGGCGCCGCCTCCCGCCTCCCCTAACCCCCTCCCTGCCACCAGCTCCAAACCTTCCTGCTCCCTTTGCTTCCCTCCCTCCCTGCCAACAACCCACCTGCCCTCAGCTCTGCCTTCGCGTTCCTCTCGCATCTGTCTTGCTCCGTCCCCAGCGCCGCTGCCCTAGGTCAGGTCTCATTAATTCAAGGTGTGGCCTTTGCCACACGGCTACTGGCTCCTCCTTCGTGCGTCCTGGGATTTTACTAAGTCAGACCGCTTCTCCATCCATTCATCCACCTGCAGGTATTTACGGAACCCTGAGCCAAGCCTTGAGGGCACTGAGGTGAAAGGCAGCATTTCACCTCTAGGGGCATCCACACCTCACCCTGTCCCCCTCTAGGCGTTTCTGCTCTACGCCCCGCCCTCCTTAATGGCGCCCCAGATTCCATTCACGGTTTCCTCGTTCAGTATCGCCTTCCTTCAGAAGCTTCCTCCTGCCCAGCCGCTCCTGTCCCAGCTGAAGGAAATCAGCTCCCTCGCTCCAAGGTTCTAGCACTACACATGCCTTCCCTCAATGCTCCCTTTTCTCTTGGAAACTACAGTTCCACTTCAGGAAGCTGAGGCAGGAAAACCACAAATTCAAGCCCCACTTGGGCAACTTAGGAAGACTGTGTCTCAAAATCAAAACTAAAAATTGAGCTAGTGATGTAGCTCAGTGGGAAGGCCTTGGGCTCAATCCCTAGTATCAGCAGGGAAGAAAGAGTAAAGAAAGGTACTTGCTCCTGAGAGAAGAATCTGTGTTGTTATCACTGGTGCTCCAGTGTACAATATGATGTGGTACCAACACCAGTTACTCAAGTAAACTTACTTGAAGGAACCAATCTTCCAGAGATGCCTCCCAAAGCTCAGATTTTGGAAGAAATGAAAAATAGTCCTCCTCTGTTTCTTACTCCTTGTCAGTAAAAAGACTTTGTCTTTTTTACTGCCCGCTAGTCCTTTTGTGCTAGGCCCGATGCCCAAGGCCATGGGGATGGGGGAGGTCAATGCAAAGCGCCAGCTAGGTTCCTTATGAAGCCTACTGACTTTGGGTCCCTCGGGCCCTGCTGCTCAGGTATGGCTTGGTGACTTGGTTCCTTGGTTATTTATACTCTATAGGACTTATTCTGTCCTCATCTGGTGGCATAGTGGGCTCTGTCATCTGGAGTTGTCTACTTCCATAATGAGATGGCAAAGCCGAGGGTAGTTTGCACCAGGAGATGGACAGATGATCAGCAGAGCTTGGACACATGCTTCAGCCTTACGTGTGAGGACCAAGGGCAGCTGGCTAGGTGGCCAGAACCAGTGGCTGGAGGTGTTTCAGGGGCAGCAGGCGCCCCAGTGACAGTCGTAATCTGGGGCAAGTCTGTGGGCAGCAAGAGCTAAGCCTAGGGCTTCCTGGGAATGGGCTGTGGGGAAACTGGTTTCCAGTCCATGGCATCGGTAGAACGTCTGCAGTGTGGCCCTGCTCATTTCTAGTCTTGGCACCCATGGCCTCCCTCCCTGCGTATCGCCCCGACTTCCCTCATGACGTTGTTGTTCACACACTGTGCTCCTTCATGCCCTGCATCTCTGCCTGAGGCCCACCCTCATTACTTCCTGTCCAATTTCTTGTGTGTGGAAGTCCTAGCCGCCCATTCAAATACTGTAGAATTTGGGGTCATTTCAGGGCACTGGGGATCAAGCCCAGGGCCTTGTCACTTATATATCTCCAGTGTATTTTTATTTTTGATTTTGAGGCAGGGTTTCACTAAGTCACTAAATTACCCAGCCTAGGCTTGAACTTGAGATCCTCCTGCCTCAGCCTCCCAGAATGCTTGGATGACGGGCGTGTGGACACCAGCCCAGCAAGAACTCCACTCAGAAAGCACTGTTTCTTGCTCTAGCTTTAGCGCATCTTTTATTCTGCTCAACCACATATTTATTGGAAAGTCTGTCGCTTTCAACATATGAAAAGAGCCTTTCCAAAAGCTCCATTTTATTCAGATGTACAGTCTCAAAGCCCAGCCCAACTTCTGGCACGCAGTGGCCATGCTGGTATCAATGGATCTCCAAGTGAATTATCTTCCCATTCTTCAGTGGGACTGATGTGTTTGCAGATGGTTCTTCCCCTTCAGAAGAGTGAGGCAAACAGAAATCTCCAGCCTCCTGGAACGTTCTGCTTGTGGGCGGTCCTGCGGTATCTTATGGATGGCGAGGGTGGCCTCTCTGTAGGTGCTCCTGGCTACCTCCCTACTCTTCATCACACGATGCAGCCTCTCAGTCTGAGACCCAGTTGTATGTGTTTCCTTCTCTCCTGGCTCCCTTACCTCATCCCTTGTGCTGACAGTTTGAGGCTTACCTGTTCCCCATCACTAACTTCTGTGGACTTGGTAACCAATCAGAATGACATGTAGCTCTGCTCTGAGAGGCAAGGAGGGCAGACCCAGCCCACACGGAAGGCCTGTCATGGCGCTCCCTACCTTCTAATCATCATTTCCTTGTAGTCCCACATTTGCACTCAGGGCCCTTGGTGTCTACACAGTATGAGGATATGACACGGTACATTTTTATACCATCTCCAGTGGTTGCATGTGCATTTGGCTCATTCCCAGGGCTATGGTTTAGGTCTGAACTTTTCCTACACAAGTTTCATGCATCTGGAAGGTAACTGAATTGTGGGGTGCTATACTCATCAGTCGATTTGCACATTAATGAGCCCAGTAGCTTAATGTGCTGTTAAGGTGGGGATCAGAGGTGAGTCCCTGGGGGTGTGACACAGAAGGGTGTATTCTTATCCCAAGCTTTCCCTGTCTTCTTTCTAGAAGCCATGACGTGGGAAAATTTTTTTTTCATTTCTGCCTTAAAGCCAGTTTACCATGGACTGAACCCACAAAAACTGTAAGTCAGAATAAACCTTTTCTCCTTTAACTTGCAGGTGTCTGGTATAGTGTCTCATTTATGAAAAAGTGACTAAGACACCCAACAAAACTGTCAATTTCTTGAAGGAAAGAATTACCTTATAAGATCCAAGTATTTGTAACATAATGTTAAGCATGCAGTAACTATACAATGATCATTGCTAAATTGTAGAAATCAAATCTCCCAATCTGGGTGTCTGTATGAGTCATGGGCATCAAAATAAAACACCGTGATCTGCAATTAAAATATCTTCATTGCAATGTTTTCTGTAAAGACAACTGGCAATTGTGCTCAACAATGAGATGTAAGATTCAGTAAATGATGGTGGATCTCCAAGATGAAACATTATATAGTTATTAAAATGGTAATTATAATATTTATGAAGCGATACAGAAAGTACTTATAATAGACTGAGAATTGGTGAGGAAAAAGCCAGTCTAAAACTATCCTTATTCTTTTCACCTTAATTATGGGAAAACCGGGAAGATAATATGCAAAAATGAAGGTAGCTCTCTTGTGTAGGGTCAAATGGTTTTGTTGCAGATTTTCAAGGTTGTGGCTATATTATCTTTTGTATACAAAGATAGATAGTATATGATTAGTATGTAAATATACAAGTCATTTTCTTATAGTTTGGAGCTCCTAGTAATAAGTCTATCCAACAAAAGTTAAAAAATATAAAAGGGTGACTTTAATCTGTGCAAATGTCCTGTGCTTTCCCTATGAGTTTTGGTAGTGGTAGTGACATACTGATAATCAAGAAAATAATTCCGTCTCCTCTTCTACTGAGCTCTGCAAATCAACCTAGAGCCTGAAAATAACCTCAGGGCCCTAGAAGAAAATGTACCAATTTGGATGAGGCTGGGAATGTCAACGAATGGTGGCAGTCCCTCCCAGGGATGAGCTATATTCCTGACTCCATGGTCCTTGGAGGCAGAGTGTGGGGAAGAGGGGACAGAAATGTGGAATGGCTGGGTTCTATCCAGTCTGGTGTTCAAGACCCGGAACATTTTAGAAAAGCCACTTAAATGCAATAGGTAATTTTCTTCATCCAGGTGGTCAGCCGAGCTTATTCAACAAAAACTCATCGAGCCCTTCCTGGGTAGCAGCATTGAACTCATCCCCATCGGGTGGCTGCCAGAACCAGTGCCCAGGGGTATCGGGAGGGTAAGATGAAATCATGATGCTGGAGGCTGTGTTCCAAAGCTGTACTAAATAAACACGAGCTATTATTAAGAAGCATAGAAGCATAGCTGGTCTGGATAGTTCCACAATGCTAACAGCTGATTCAGATGTAACCAAAATTGAGACAATCAACTACTGACAAAGACCAGGAAAAACAAAGCCCTGATTGAAGTGGGCTGCAGCTGACTTCTCTAATCCTCCCAGCTGGACTTGCTCGGATTCTCACAGCAGTGGGTCTGTACGAGCCCTGGTCACCTCCCAGGACACAAGTTCCATCTGTGTATCTGCTTCCTCTTTTTCCTACATGATCACCTCACCCACCACTGCGGCTGAATGAATATTTGTTAAAAGCCAAAGGTCTTTTGCATTGGGAAAGCAAGAATGAGAGGGAGAATTTTCTGTAATTTCCATCTTTCTTTTCTCTCTTTTGAGGCAGGGTCTCAGTCTGCAGTCCAGGCTGGTCCTGAGCTCACTCTGTAGCCCAGGCTAGCATTGAATTCACGGCAATTCTCCTGCCTCAGCCTCTCGAGTACTGTGACAACAGGCATGGGCTTACACACCCCAGCTTATGTGGTGCTGGGGAATCAAACCCAGGGCTTTGCACTTGCTAGGCAAGTACTCTAACTACTATGCTATTCCTTCAGCCCTCTTGATAAATAACTTTTGATTTAAAAAGAAAAGGCCGAGAGGAAGCCTTCCTCTTGGTGCAAAATCCAGAGCCATGTGTGGAGCTACAGGACTGTAATCCCAGTACTCTGGGAGAACCCTAAGTTTGAGCCTAGCCTGTGCAAATTTCTGACACAGTGAGACCCTATCTCAAAATCAAAACTAAAAAATGGAGTGGAGATAGATCTCAGTGTGAAGACCCTGACTCGATCCCTACTACTACTATTACACACACACAGATCCAAAAGACCCTGATGTATTATTCATTTTAAATAGATGTTAGCCTCTTCCCAAATAGTTTCCCTTCTTAATTTGGACAGAAACGAGATGCTTTTTTCTTATTTTTATACCTTTTATTTCTGTATGTTTGTGATACATATTCATTTACATACAGCCTGGGGAATTGGTGGACGCACGTAGGGCATTTTGATGTCTCTCTCATGTCTCCCTTGCCCTCCTGTCCCTCAGAGCCCCTCTTCCCACAGCCTCACGTTCCCCTCCCGTTGACACAGCGTTTTCCTCGCTGTTTGCTGTTTTCTCTTTTAGTCATTTACATTTTGGATTTCTCACACAGGTAAGACTTTGGGATAGGCACCCTTCTGAGCCTGAGGGAATGGGGTGGGGGTGGGGATGCACGGAGGTGGCTCTTCAGCCAAAAGGAAGAACAGACTGGCCAGGGTGAGGACTAGGCAGGTCAGCCCAGGCTAGCAGAGGACCTGTGCTGTGGGCGTGGCATATCGTCACCCCGCCTCCCTGCGAAGCGCTGCAGTGGGAGGGGTTAGAGGAACCAGTCCTTCCATTCCTAGACCCAGGGCTCAGGGGCAGGCAGGACTGCCGCTAATGAGGTTTGACTTCCTGAATCAATCACAGCAATTCTAGCTCTTTCTTTCTGAGTCACTTAGTGAGCTGGTCATTTATATTCTTAACATCCTTGATGCCAACCAACCCAGAGATAGTGCTGGCTGATGTGAGTACTGATTGTAGGCATGTTAGTGCTTCCTCAGTTTACCCACCGCTGTGCTGGAGTGTGTGTTGTATGCATTTTTGGTACTGAGGATTAAACCCAGGGTCTTCTCGCTGAGCTCCATCCTTGCCCCATTTTAACATTTTATTTTTTATTTTGAGACAAGGTCTCATTAAGCTGCTAAGGCGGGACTCGACCTTGCGATCCTCCTGCCTCACCCCCAGGAGTATATCCTGGTATTTAGAGAGAGCAGAGGGCCTCCTAGCCCCCACGACTAGGGTGCTGGAGACTTGAGGTTGTTTTGTAGTGAATTCCAAATCAGGAATTCACACACACACACAAAGATCAAAAAGACCCTTTTGTATTAGTCATTTTAAATAGATATTAATAATAAAGAGGCCATTAACGGAGGTGTACTATGTCCAGGTAGGGTGCCAAGATTTGTTGCTGTAAACTTCTTAGATTCACGGAATTAGTAAGTGATAAAATGAGGATTCAATTCCTAAGGAGCCATGAACGCATTAGGGAATGGTCACATTGAATAATTATGTATCCACTTGCCAGGTATTGACTTAGCATCCATGCCAGGAGAAGTCCTAGGCTCAGCATTGGGGGGGAATAGTAAAAAAACTCCACATCCTGGTTCTACTTAGCAAGCTTCAGGCTTGGTAACAGTGAGGTAATGGCTTATGACAATACATTTCCTGTCCTCACTGTTACCAGTGCTATGACCATCACCAGCAAGTAAAGCACCTTCCTATCACAGGGACACAGTACCTGATGCCCACACCTGTGAGAGGGAAGATCAGCATTCTCAGCTAGTTCCCTTGTGGGCAGCTGGCACTGGCACTGGCAGAAGAACATGGTCGTAGGCCTACCTGGAGCAAAGCTGCTCACGGCACCACAAATCAGGAAGAGGGGCAATCATGAATAAGCCGTGCCAAGAGCGCATCCTTCTGGGGCACACTTGGTGATCGGCCCCAACCAGGCCTCGCCCCTGAGCAGTGTGGTATCAGTGGGTTAATGCCCCTGATCCGATTCATCCCCACAATCCCATCACCCTCCAGGCACACTTTGGGACACATCCCAGACCCAAAGTGTGACAAGTCTCTGTTTAGTTGGGGTCCTGTGTCACCTCTCAGAGGCCACACCTGGGTCACAGCCCAGGCATGCTGAAGAATTAGGTGATGCCTGAATGAAGATGACACGGTGACAAATTCTGCTCTTAGCCTCAAGCAGACTGCAGATCGCTTTCTCCTGGGAACTGTCAATCCGGGATAGAACACAGGCCTTCCAGAATGGAAAATGAGCGTGGCTTGCATAATGTCTGCTGAGGTGTCTGTCCCCTTTCTGAGAGCCCATCTGTACCTCCTACAAAGGCGTACGAAGCCTCCCACCCTGTCACATCCAGCAGTCCCTCATTTCTAAAACCAGAGGGGAGGCTGTGTGCACTGATGCTGTAGTGCCATGCCACTTGTGACCTCTTTGAGTGTGTGTTACTCCAAATGCACCCCAAGGCCCTGCCTGGGCTGCATCCTCAGCCCTTTTTTTTTTTAACTTTGAGAGCAGATCTTACTAGGTAACTATATTGTGCAGGCTGGACTCCAACATGCTTTTGCACATTTATCATTTATCTGTGTGTATTATTTTTTGTGAAGTGTCTATGCTTCTAGTCATTGATTCATTGGACTCCAACTTACAATTTTTCTGCCTCTGCCTCCCAGAGTGCTGGGATAATATGTTTTTTAAGAGATCACATCAACAGTGATCTCTTAAAACATAACACCCAGGTAATATACAAACAGACTCATAGATAGAGTGAGTTGGTGTCTATACTAGGAATTTATATACAAGCAAATTTCATTAAACATGGATATACTCTTCAGGTGCACTTACATTCATTCTATCACCCTCATCACAGAACTCAAACTGACCACTTATCAAACACATAAGCACTAGGCCATGTCCTGCATCTCATCTCCATGCCTTAAGTGATTTCCTATTTCTGTTCTGAAATGCCTTTCCCCCTAAATCTGCAAATGCCCAGATACTAATATTAAAGGTTGAGTCACGTGCCCCATGTGAATTTTCAGTCCTAGCCTCCAGTACCTAGGAATGCAACCTTCTTTGGAATTTGAATCTTTTTAAACAATCACACGAAGATAAGATCATTAAGTCCACCCTGGTGCAGTGACTGTCATCTTCATTGAAAGGAGACATTTGAACACAGTGACAGCCACATACAGAAGGAAATGATGTGAGGACACAGACCCATCCACAAGCCAAGGCAAGTCTAAGGCTGCCAAAGGCTGGGAGAGAGGCGAAAGCTCTCATAGATTTTCCTGGACTTTGGAAGGACCCAGTCTGCCAACACCTTGATTTCAGACCTCTGGCCACCAGAGCTGAGAACAGAACAATGAAGTCCTGTTGTTGTGAGCCACCTACTATGTGGAACTTTGTCATGGCATCCTTGGGAACAAACACACTGATTAACTCTCAAGATCAAGCTGCTTCCCAGAGAACATCTCTGAGTGTTGCCTGGCCATTAAGGACATTATTTTTCCTTTTTTGAAAGTCTTTATTGAGAAGCAAGGAATAGAGGGATAAAAGCCCACTATCTAGGAGACTCCCAATTGGGTTGCCCCCTTAAGAAGCATTCTTAAAGCCCATACCTCTAATAACATGACGGTGGGAGACTGAAGCAGGAGGACTGCAATCTGAACCCAGACTGGTCAACTTAGCATCTTAGTAAGACCCTGGATCATAATAAAAAAATAAGAGCTGGGGATGTAGTTCACTGTGAAGGCTCCATGTTCAATTTCCAGTACCACCAAAAAGGAAGGGAGAGGATGAGAAGAAGGAGGAAGAGAAGACTTCCTTAACTGGTCACCGACTGACTAGCTTACAGTTTGTTGGACTTTTCTTTCATGAGTGGCACTAAGGTAGACAGAAGGATGACTCAAATGTGACATGACTCTACCTGAAAGACTTTCCTAATCTTACATATGCCAGCGCATAAGCTCTAAGTGTAGCTATAGGACAGAGAGCGATAGCTGCTCAACAGAGATGCGAAATGACAAGTGACGAGAGAGGAGCTGTCCCGGGGAAAGCTTTGCTGAGGAGGTGTCAGGCTGGGGAAGTGGCTCAGGTGCACGTTGGCTCCTTCCTGACAGCACAGGAGACCCACTGATAATCTTGGCCGTGCCTTCCTGGGCTGCCATGCGTAGGTGGCCTTGGAGGTTAGAACAGGGGCTCTGTCTGGGGTCCTGGGAGGCTGTGAACAGACAGGAAGATGTAGTTGAGGAAATCCTGTGCGTCATCCACTTCCTCCCTAGTGTGGAGATTTTTCTCAGGCTCATATGAGATTATGGAAAAGCGGCTGTCAGGCCAGCCTGGAGGATCCCACACACAGGATATGGTTGCTGTGTAGCATTCTATTGCTTGCTTTCTTTCCTCCAATAAAAAAATCTTCCACTAGACTCTGGGCAGGAGTGGACAGTGGTGTGGGCAGTGGCTGGCCCTCACTTAGAGCTGAATCTTGGTGTTGAATGTCATCAAGGGCTTGGAGGTCCTCAGAAATCTGTCTTGTTTTTTTTCTCCTAGTTCCTATATCTCTCTTCTCTTGTCCCCTAAACAGTTACAAATAATTTTTCTTTTTTGGGGGAGTTACTGGAGATTAACCCACACTTTTCACATTGAAATACATCTTCATCACAGTTTTTATTTTTGATTTTGAGATTTTGAGACAGGATATGTTAAGTTGCTAAATTGCCCAGGTTGGGCTTCAGCTTGGGATAGATCCTTCTGCCTCAGCCCCCATGGGGCTGGGAATATGCATAATCTTGATGCTCCCATGTATGGTCAGCCAACTGAAGCTTACGTATGGGAAAGCTCTGTCCCAGCCTCCTCCAGCCCAGTTGGTGTCCAGCTGCCAAATCCACCCGCGCTTGCTTTCTCCTGCCTTCATTTACCACATGTCATTTACTTAGGCACTCACGCATGTATTTCATACTTATTAGCAGATTGCTCCTGAAGTCCAAGATTTTGCTGGTATTTGGTTGGGGGTGAAAACAGCTGCGCAGAGAATGCACAAGGAGTGAAGGTGACATGGACCTCATCCTCAGACTCCTAGAGTGCCACAGGACTTTCATCCCTGGGGTACAAGGTGAAATAGCACACATCATCATCAGAGGACCACCTGTAGACACACACCATGGGCAGAAAACTTGTAGGAGGCAGAGACGGTGCTCTCAGCTGGTTGGGGACAAGAGTGAGTATAGGACTGAGCAGAGGTCTCTAGCCTTTCTGATACCAGGGACCAGTTTCGTGGAGGACAATTTTTCCATGGACTGGTGAGGAGTTTGGTTTGGGACAATTCAAGCACTTTGCATTTATTATGCACTTTACCTTATAAGGAGTATGTAACCTACAACTATTACATGCATAGTTCACAGTAGGGTTCATGCTGCTATGAGAATCTTATGCTGCTGTTGGTTTGACAGGAGGTGGCACTTGGGCGGTACTGTCAGTGATAGACAGTGGCTGTAAATACAGATGAAGCTTTGCGTGGTGGCCCACTGTTGACTTCCTGTGCAGCCTGCTTCCTAACAGGCCACATTCTGGTACTGGTTGAGGACCCCAGAGATTGAAGGCTGAGCCCTTCTGCTGTGAGCACGACTTTTACCTGTAACATTTTCCACTGTGTAGCAGTCTTGCCCTGAGCACCGGTGATAATAACACAGGAAGCAGCTTGTGAATATTAGTGATATCCCCATAACTGTCCTCCTGCCTTGTACCTATGTCATCTGCCTAGGTTCTGGTGATATGTTAGTCCCAATCCTATTATCCAGTGCCTTGAGGCTAGGGTATGTGTCCAAGTCATACTGGTATCATTCTAAACACTGGCGTCATCCCATTTGTTCAATAACAATCATTAAACAAGTCAACAGAAATCTGTCAATTGAGTATCTGTTAGGTGTTTGGCATCGGTCTGTACGCTGATCAGTCATTTGAATAGCTATCAACACTGACAATAAGATCTACTCTTGTCCTGACTCTGTTTTCTCTTCAGCCCCCATCTCCATAATTAGGACATACCAGGGGCCACTTTTTTAGGCATGGGCCCCACTCAGCAGACGATGTGCTAGTTGCTCTCTGAGGGTGCTGGGAGGTGTTTCTATAGGTCCTTTTGCTAGTGATTCCTTGTCCTTGTGTTCAGGACAACTTGCTGGGTCATCCCTGTCTTTGTGTGCTCAAATGCCTGCTCTCTCTCTCTTTCTTTAGCTACCTACCTACCTACCTACCTTCCTTCCTTCCTTCCTTCCTTATTTTTTTCTTTTTTTTCTTTTTTTGAGACAGGCTTCCTCTTCAGGATTGTTCTAAACTCACTATGTAGCCCAGGCTGGCCTAGAACTCATGGCAATTCTCCTGCCTGAGCCTCCTGAGTGCTAAGTTTACACGTGTGTGCCACCATGACCGGCTCGTAGTATATGGTGTTAGGGGGATCAAACCCGGGACCTCACTCTTCCCTAGACAGTGCTCTGATGACTGAGCTACACCTCAGCTCTCAAATCCCTGATTTCGAGTCACTTACTTGAGACCTGGCTCCTTTTCTTGGCTAGACATCCCTGATTTCTGTCCTCTCACTTGACTTTAGACCCATTCTTTGCCCTTTCCATGTCCCCTTGAGTCTGGCTCCATCAGGCCGAGGACAGATGCTTTCTGGAGAGTCTGTCACACCTCTGCCCTCTGACCTTGATTTCCAGTCTTTATGATAACACCTCTGCTCTCAGGCCAGAAGAAAGGAAGGATGGAATTATAGACATGTACACAGGGTCAGTGTACTTGACTGTTTAAACAGTGAGTGTAGTGTGTCTTCAGATTGAAAAGAAAGAAAAAAGTGAAACTTCCAATAAGAATTACATGTAAGTTGAGTTGGGTCTGGTGGCTCAGTCCTGTAATCCCAGCACTCTGGGAGGCCATGGCAGGAAGATAGCAAGTTTAAGTCCAGCCTAGGCACCTTAGTGAGGTGACTTAGTGAGACTCTGTGTCAAAATCAAAACTGAAATATAGGATGAGGATAATGAAGCTTAGCATGCAGGCCTTGGGCTCGATCCCCAAAGTGTAAACGACGGACAGACCCCGAGTGCAATCTCTGTGTTGGGCCTTGTCCCTTTCCTCTCTGTGTGCTCCAGCTCTGTCTACGGCTGCTTCTCAGTTTCTCAGACCCTGAAGGAGGGGACAAAACGCAGTGACTCATGAGACTACGTGGAATAAGCAGAGACTCCAGGGAGGGAGGGGGCCGGTGGGGGTTGGCATGAATGGACCTGCGGCTGTGAGCCCTGTGGGGGCCTGGATGGCAGAGGGCCCACTCTGGGCTGGGCCACCCGCTGCGCTCCTCCCCACGCCTTCGTATGCATTCCTCATACCATCGAGACTGGGACATGAGCTGTGCATAATTAATTTTTATTGAGTGGGTCTTTTTTTTTTTTTTTTGTCTGCAGACATTGTGTTCTGCTCTTGCTGTGACGATAAAGTCTCCAGTACAATTTTGGATTTAATTATAGTCCTATTTCGAGGGATTGAAAAAAAAAATCTCTATGTCAGAGGCACAGATAATTGGGAATGCCAGGTGGAACTGAGGCCTGGGTTCTGGGGCCCAGTGCAGTTGCTTCCGGCAGATTTAGGTATCGTGATCCACTCAGCTGGCTTTGGGTAGGCTCTGGCCTGGCCCCCTGCACCCACGGTCTCCAGAATCAGCTCTATCTGGGGGTCCCCAGAGGACAGAGATGGGAGGATGTGGCTTCCTAGTGTGCATGTAATCTTTCTCTCTAATCCTGCTACTACCAGGATTCTGGGGGTCTTTCGTGAGCCAAGACTTTTCAGCTAGTGTTCTGTGTAGGATCCTTAGGGCTGAGCAGGACCTTTGGGCATTTCTGAATCAGACATGTTCTAGTGGCCCTCTGCCTCTGAGGGTGAAGCTGAGACTTTGGAGTTAATGCCTCCAGGAGATGGCATCTTCATCGGAGATGGGTTGGATTGCTGGGCTAGTTCAGGTGCATGGTGTCTTGTGAATACAGAGAGAGAGCGAAGTCAGGTAAGGAGAGGGGACTGGCCAGAAATGGTTCTTGGCAGCACCTAGGGCAGGAGGAGTTCAAAGTGTCCCACCTCTGTGGAGTACTGTTTCTTTTTTTTTTTTTAATAGGATGAATGTGAGAGCAAAGTAAAGAAATCACATGACTGGCCAAAGCAAGATGCTCGTCATAGTTGGGCCTGATCTGGTAGGAAGTCCCTGGTTAGTTGGTGGTTTCTGATTGGTTAGTCTTTAGGTCTTTTATATTTTATCTTGCTCATATTGAGCTTCAGATGGTTTATGTAAGAAAACCAGGCACTGGTGCCATCTGAGAATCATTGTATCATCATTATTATTACTATTATTTTTGTACTGGGGTTTGAGTATAGGGCCTTTACTTTATACTGAGATAAATTTCCAATTCTTTGGAAAAAAAATTCTTTCAATAAATTGTTACTTTGCCCAGGTTGGGCTCAGACTTGAAATTCTCCTGCATCAGCCTTCCAGAATGGTGGGATTACAGGTATGTGCCACCACCTTAATGTTTCAAAGCGGTACTTAGCAGAAGGCTGCTGGCCAGGCTGCAGCCGGACAACAGCCTGGGGTAGCAGTAGCCAGACTCTAGCTGTGGAGATGCCCCACTTTTGGAAAATACAGTTGTATCTGTGTCTACCTGTGGTTTCCACCTCTGTGAATTCCACCAACCGTAGATGGAAAATATTAGAAAAAGTAGAAATAAAAATGATAAAGTAAAATAAATATATAGCATTTATATGGCATTATATTAGGTAACAGTCATCAAGAGATGGTTTAGAGCATATAAGAAAAAATATCTAGGTTCAATGCAAATGTAACATCATTTCATATATAGAACTTGTGCATTCTTCCACGACGATCCTGGAGCCAATCGTTCACAGATGCTGAGGGACAGTGTACAAAAGCTACATGTGTGGACCTAGCACTCAACTCACTGGAGGGAAAGGGGCCTTGCGCTTAGTGAATAATACTAATTTTCATAATTCCATGTATTTTTTGTCTTCTCAATGCACTCATAAACCATCAAAATTGGGCTCTATAGCATAGTGAGTTCTGGCCCAGCCTGGACTATAGGGCAAGATGCTTGCTGTCTGACAAGAAAACAAAACAAACCTCAAAACCTTGAGTTCAAAAATGCATCGCAAGAGCACCTGTTTTCATGAGAACGGTAAAAATTAAGCCTCTTAGTAAAATAATATTTTTCCTGAAGGAATTTTAAAATTCGTAACTTTAAAAATAGTAACTCTAAAACCCACACATCGCCGATCAATCCATCTTCTGAAGGCACAGAGCTTCTGTGAGAACGGTGTCCTCCAGTTTCCTCTGTCACCCCCTGGGTTCTGCTCTGGCTCTGTGCACTTTCTCATCCCGGTGACACTGTTTTCCTCCCACACCATGAAGACCAGGCACAGGGCACTTGCAACAGGTACCTGCCTGGGATCTAGGAAATGCCCCCTCACCCCTAAAAGAATCCTTTCTTTGTCTGCTCCCCTTCCTCCAGGGTATACTTAAAATTTCTTCTGGATATTTAACTCTCTTCCTACTTTGAGATAAAACTTAACAAATCAAAACACTGGGGAAATAAAAAATTGGCACAGATTTGAGAGTAAAGAGCAATCAAACAATTATTTCATCAGAGGAGGAAGAAAGGAGGTGAAAGTGTAGCCAGGAAGCCCAACTGGCACCGATGGAGAGACCATCTGGGCTCCTCGGTCCCCTCTCCTTCCACCCCATGCCCTCCCACTCCAGTAAACTCATACTTAATTTATCTCTTCATTTCATGTAAGTTGATGTGTTTCTCCTTCCTGTTCCCGTTGCTCCAGAGGCGTACTGGTACCGTCATCTTTGCCACATCCCACTGAACTGGGAAACCACTAAGGGACATTCAGGCAGGATTGTGGTGTATCAGGAAAATCTTCCAGGGGGAGCAGGGAAAGAGGATGACACTGGAGCGCAGGATGCCCCTCCGCGTGACCAGACACCTCGGCTGGTGTGCTCGGCCTCAATGTCTGCCATGCAAGGATTCCAGTCGCTCAGGCGGCCCTGCCCCTGTCTCCTGGGCCTCCACTCCAAAGTTCCCCAAGGCCAGTAAGGACAGGGGAATGGTGAGACATGGTGCCCAAGGCAGCCCTGCCTGCTGGCAGCAGAAGGGAGGCTTCCTTTTATGGCAGGCCTGGGATGCTTCCTTGACAACAGCTCTCAGCATTGTGCTTAGTAACGGAAGAACCCCCTCCTGCTTCACAAGTTCTCCCAACTGTGGCTCCCACGCACGCCCTGCCAGCTCCCTGTGCCAGCGGCACCCTGTGAGAGGCTGCAGAAGGGGCTTCCGTCTAGGGCTCAGAGGCATTTGAGAACCTTTTGCCACATGTGCATGTATACCACCCCCCAGGACCCCCACACACTTGGCAAGGGAAGCGCTCTTGGCTCTACCAATGGCAGAAAATGCTTTGTGGAAGACCTGGGGACTGTACTATATCCAATACAATGAAAGTTATTGGCATGATGGCATTGGAACCTCACAAAACTGGGAAACCCCAACTCCCACCCTGCCTTGTATATACTTGGTGAATTGAGCAGATTACTTAAACTCTCTGAGCCTCAGTTTCCCCAACTAAAATAGAGACAATAGCTACCTTTTAAGGTTGCCTTCAGAATTAGGGAAGTGTCTGTAATATGCTGTGCGTTTATGTGATCAGTAAATTATTATTCATTTTATTAGCATTCCTGCCTGTCTTAACATTTGAAGGCCCCAAGAGTGCTTGCCTACTCCAACTCTCACCCTAAGATGTGTTTAATCAGTTTTATTTATTAGAATTATTAAAAACTCACTAGGTTCAGAGCCCTGTTATAAATATTACAGGAGATTAAATACATAAATACAATCATAACCCTTCCCTTGTGTTGTTTACGAAGGATATAAAATGAAGTATTTTGCTTAGAGGTTAGAATTGAATAGTAGGCTTCATTTATAGCTTTCTTAACAAATATGCTTGAACTTGCTTTTATATATCTAGTACTTCAGTACTGGGGACTGAACCCAGGGCCTTTGCACAGAGATACATCCTTCTCCACCCCCCTTTTTTTGAACAGTGTCTTACACAGCTGCCAAATTACATAGATGGCCTCAAACTTGCCATCCTCCTGCCTCAGCCTCCTGGAAGTCTGGGATTATAGATAGGTCCCACCACACCCAGCTTGAACTTGATTTTTAGGACTCAGGGTTCCACATACAGAAAGGAAATATTTCTCATCTTAACTCTAAGGTAGATAGTCATAACCTATAATGATTTGCCAGGTTTTAAAGGTGTGTGGGCATATGCTTCTGGAAGTTGATGATAAAGTGCCTTAGTTATTTTTTCATTGCTGGGACACGTTACCCAACACCCACAACTTAAAGGGAAGGTTGTAGCCCACAGCTTCCAAAGGTCTCATTCCATGCACAAGCACTTGGTGATGGCAGAAGCCCATATCAGAGGCCTAGCAGGAGAAAAGCTGTTCATGGTGGACAGGAAGCTGAGACAATAGGGAAGGGTAGAGTTAGCATGTTCTTCCAGGGCATGTCCCGGTGATCTGCCCCTTCTGGGTCACGCCCCGTAATCCCCCCCCCCCCTTCCAATCCAGGTCTCACCTCTTAAAAGCACATGGGATCCAGAGGTATTCCACAACATCCACATACAGGAGGATTCTGGGGGACAGTCCAGACCCAAACCACAGCAGAGAGTGAAAGAGTGCTTCGAGTTATTGAAAGACCCCATCCATGTGATGTGGCAGGAAGAGCTCATTCCTTAGGGCACAGGACCGAACCTAGGCTCTTGGCAGGGCACTGGTGTCTGAAGTGGCACTTGTAATCTGCTTTCGCATTATGGAAGACTCATTGACTCAAGAAAATAATTGTCCTCAATATTTCATGAGAAAAAGCATTAAGCTTCTAGCAAAAGGTGCTGGGGAAGTTGAGTATAAGCCAGATTTTATTTGGTGGGTGGGAAATGGGGATAGGAGAAGGGGGAAGTCTTCAGGCTACAGAACTCGGCAGTGGTACCTCCTCCTGGGGTACAGTAGGAGCTCAACACTGGCATCCGTGATGCCTATAAAGAGGGGGGCAGACAGTGCTCCCTGACTGATGCCTCTCGCCTCCTCTTTTGGTGTCCTCCCATGTTCTGCCTTTCCTCTTTAGCAAGTGACATCCTCTGACCGGCTAGAGATGGGCGTGGCAGGCTACCGGCGGATCCCAGTCACCTCCATCAGTGTCCTGCATGTGAAGGTCTTCTGAGAAGGGCTGTGTACTCCTCTGAGGCTCACAAGCAAAGCTTTTGGAGCCGTAGCTTTCCTAACCCATTACGATGTTATCACAGCAATAATAATCATAATAACCAACTGTGAATCTATTCTATTCCAGTGCTCCTTCGCTATCCACTCTCCATAGCAGTCCTCTGAGGGAAATTCTGCCAATTCCTTAATTTATGGAGAAGAAATTGAGGCAGTGTGATTGAATAACTTGCCTGAATCTTCCCTGAGCAACTAATACATAGAAAGTTCTCTTCACTAATGTCCTGGGAGCCAGAATCTACCATGGAATGCCTGTTGGGCCTGCCCCAGATTCTGCATCTTAGACTACAGCTTGTAACTATAAGATCTAGATCTGACATAAAAATTCGTGTCCTAGCCACTGTAGGAGGTATGAACGAAGAATATAGTGAATGTTTAAATTAACTTGTGTGTATGTGTGATACTAGGGATTGAATCCAGAGTATTCACACTGACCTGCATGCCCAGCCCATTTTTTGATTTTTGAGACAGGGTCTCAAAGTTGCTGAATTACTCAGGATGGGCTCAAACTTAGATCCTCCTGCCCCAGCTTCTCAGAGTGCTGGGATTACAGGCTTATGCCTGTAATAAAATAAAGATTTTTATTGTAGTAAGAGACACATTGCCATTAATCCCCCCCAAAATATTCCCTCTCACTCTGAAAACACTGATCCCGTTGTTCTTCTCATTTTTTGAAGCAGTTTTGGAAGTAGTCTTCAGTATCGTTACCTGTGCAGTCATGGCTGCCTCAGTGTCCTGAATCAATTCAAAACGTTTACCTTTCATGGTTATTTTCTACTTGACTGAGGAGCCAGAAGTCACATAGTGCCTGATGCAGTGAACAAGGTAGATGAAGACACACTGTCACATTTTTCTAAGCCTGCCTTTCCCTTTTGGATGGTGCACAGCAGCAGGATTCACCATAGTTTTGACCATACCTTATGAAGTCACAACAGAAAACTTCCAGAACTGTTCCAGAAAGTGCCAAGAGTGGTGGGGTAAGTGCATTCAAAGCAATAGGGAGCATTTTGAGGGGGATTCATGGAAATATGTCTTTCACAGTAATACTCCGAACAAACACTGCATGTTTTGATCAGTCATTACATTCTACTGACAACAAACTTAGAAACAAATATAGACACATCACCTGAAGGTCATCTTGAGGTCATTGGGAAACTCAGGGTTCTGGAAAGCTGAGGTGAGAGGAAAGCGTAGATGCCTCTTCATGGTTCCCAGTGTGAGAGGACCAGGTTGACTGGGATGGAAATAGGAACGCAGGCTCAGCGCAGACCTTGGTGAGGACCCAACTTCTCTTCTGTTACCTGGTGGCCTTCAACAGCGTAACTCTCTGGGCTTCAGTCTCTTCTTCTAAGATACATGGGAACTGAAGAAGTCACCGTTAATCTCCCCTTCTATTCAGCCAGAAAATAATGAGGCTTGGGGTACTGTCATTCTTGGGACACTATGGAATTTCCTTTGGTTGAAGAAGGAGCTACAGCAACCTCTGTACCACTCCTTAAGGTCTGGCTTCAAGCCACAGACTTGGTATTTCTCCTGAGAATCTGGTGGATGGAGAGGGTGAGAAAAAGGAAGAAAAGAGTGAAATTGAGAAGATTTTTTTCTTCTTCTTCTTTAACTTTTCCTTCTGGCAGCCAAATAGCACATCTTGTCTCTGAGAGGCTTTCATGGTATGTAATTTAAGGCCTATAAATAGATGACTGTTATTAACAAACACTCACACCACATACATTTTTCTCTCTATTCAGACATAAGCAGAAATATTGCAGATAGAAGAGTTAAGTTACTTGAAATGGGAACCACCTTTTTCTCTTTGCCACCACCTGGATGGTTACATCTGTCTTGTCCTCTGCCTTTTGCTTTCAACTCATTCTGTTCCAGGTTTTCTTTCCACCTCTGCTCTGCTTGTGCTGCCCCACCCCACCCCACCCCATGTTCTTGGTATAGTTTATTGTAACACTCAACTCTCCCTTCTAACTTCTTTGTCTCCCTCTTGTTAGTGATCAGCCCTCTCAGTCCATTCCAGTGGCAGATGTAAACTTTATTAGCCTTCCCTGGAATTCCACAGAACACACAGGTGTGGATACAGCCACACTCACAGAAATGACTGGAAGAGTCAAAGAAGTGTATATCCAGAAGATGCTTTCTCAAGAAAAATAGGACTGGTAATAAATCGTGTGTGTCAGATACTATTTATTACTAGAAATTTAAAAGGTCAAATCTGATTCAATAGTACAAGTAGGATGGATTTGCTGTCGATTGGTCTATTACAGTGCTCATTTGCATACGTAATATTGTTTCCAGAGAGCACTTCAGTCCACGACTTCAGTTGGCCCTCAAGCCAGTGAAGAGTCCAGTGGCGGGGTGGGGGTGGATGGTAGCTGAGAGCGTTTATCCTTTTCTCTAAGAGTCCATAGCTGGGGAGTGGAAAATCCAGGATCGAGATTGGGACCACTCTACTGTTTGTCGCCATCGTTGTACTCTTCATGCTGACTCACACGGCTCTGCTTCCTTGTCCTTCTCTGTTCTTCTGTACGTTCTTTGCTTGCATCTTCAGTGCTGGGAAAGTCTCTACCATGGAGAAACAGGGAAATTCATATTTCTTTGCTGAATAGACAAATGAAAGAATAGATGATGGATGGGTGGGTGGAGGCACAGATGTATGCATATGTCCCTCAAAAGCCAAGGTTAATCCAGATGGTGAGAAAGTGAGGTTTCACTCGGTGCACTTGCAACACCTCACCCGCCGCCCCCCACTAGTTGTCTTCTGGAATCCCTTCCACAGTGAGGATGGGCATCCACATTCCGCTTTCAACCATCATAGTCCTGATCTTTTTGTAAACCCGTTCCTATCCTTGAAGACAATCTCAGCTCATGCACACCTCATCCCATAAGGGAGGCATGGCCATGTCTTGTCTCCTATCACACTTGAAGCTTCCTCAGTAGCCACGTATTATTTAATTCCCTTGGCTAATATTAGAGGAGAACTAATACCCACTGTAGGTCTGCTGTGTAGCAGACATCAGCCTATCCTCAGGACTTTTATTCTTTGTTCTTTACTAACTGATGAGGAAACTAAGGCTCCAAGGGCTTGTCATAGCAGCCAGGAGGAGGTTAATATATATTCCTTGAAGGAAGGAAGGAAAGATGGCGCAGATACTGAGTGACTGGACAAGAATCCAGGGCCAACTGTTTCTGGTTCCAAAGCCCAAGTTCCCTCTTGTCGACTTCCCTCTTCCATTTCTGAGTCTAACTGTAATGCTTGTTTGTTTGTTTATTTATTTATTTGGTGTTGGGGATCAAGCACAGGACTTTCAGACTGAGCTTTATCCCCAGCTTATTTTTATTTTTGATTTTGTGACAGTGTCTCACTAGGTCACTTAGGTGCCCAGGCTAGGCTCAAACTTGGGATCATCCTGCCTCAGTCTCTGAGAGTGCTGGGGTTGTAGTCCTGTGCCACTGTGCCCAGCCTCTTCCAATATAAAGGCAATACAGAGGACTTAGGAAATCATCAATGAATTGAAAACTCAATTCCTAGTCTCCAGGCATATGTAATCAGTACCATAATTCATTGAAACAATTTTAATCTTTTCTTCCAGACAACGTAAGGAACAGGATGCATAGTGCTTTCACTGCGACACTTTTATTTATACAAAGGGGACATATTATTAGTTCTGTTTTTCAGGCTAAGGCATAAAGCTCCTTCCTGTGTGATTCATACTTTCCAAGTAAGGGAGGAAAGGCTGAGTGGAGGTGAGAGGCTGCCTCCCTCGGCTGGATGTACGCGCTGGTCTTTCTACCAGCCCTATAGCAGAGCACTAGTCTTGTCACTAGTTGCCATTTACTTGATTTAAAAAATACATTAGCTTCAGCTAGGCCTGATGTCAGAAGCCGGGCATCCCAGTGCTCTAGAAGGCTGAGGCACGGCTGCAAGTTTAAGTCTAGCTTGGGCAACCTTGTGCCCTAGTGAGATTCTATCTCAAAATTAAACCAAACCAAACCAAACTAAAAAAAAAAAAAAAAAAAAAAAAAAAAAAAAAAAAAAAAAAAAAAAAAAAAAAAAAAAAAAAAAAAAAAAAGGGCTGGGGATGTAGCTCATTATGAAGCTCTGGGTTGGATTTTCAGTTACACACACACACGAGAAAGAGAGAGAAATAGATTCATCTAGATCTCTATTCATATAAAGTAACCAGAAAGAAGTCTCTATTGCTCAAATTTAACAAGAAACAAAGACGTTTTGATTTCCTGCCAGCTGGGCAGATGTTTCTTTGAGAGCATGCCTTAGTGACTCAAGGTCAGGCCTAATGAGGTCCTCCATCTGACACAAAGAGCAAGTGAGTCCATGTGAGAGAGACGCCAGCACCTGCATCTCATGCCCCACAGTATGCAGCTTCTGAAGCCATTGGGAGAGGAACATGGCTGACTCAGAATTGTGCCTGTACCCAGTGTCCTGACCAGTGCACCGGTGCACCAGATCACACCTCTGCAGACTTGGGTCTGTGCTGAAGGAGGCAGCAAAGTCTCCACCTCTCCTGTTCCATGACCTACCATTGTCTGACACTGGCCACACCCCATCTCCTGATGTGCGCCCCAGTCTGGGAGAGACCTGCCACTTAGACCAATGGATCCCAATACAAAGAGGTACAGTGTGGCAAGCGCCAGAGAAAAGGGTATATAACAGGTATGGTCAAAATATAAAGTGTGTATTTAGGTAAAAAAAAAAATGAAATGCTATTTGCAATAGCACTACAGTAGCACATTGCCAGGAATCCCCCTCCAAATCCCCCTCCTCACCTCAGACACTTCTCCCACGGTTCTGCCCACTTTCTGAAACAGTTCTGGGCGTCTTCTCTCCTGAGCGTTTTTCCAAGGTGTGAAAGCGCAGTGAATGCTGCCGCTGAGCGTCAGCCAGCCAGAAGTCAGGCTCATGAAACTGATGGTGTGTCTTCGCTCACCTTATTCACGGAATCTGGTGCTGTGCGCTTCTGGCTCTTCCCCAAAGTCAAAATGACCCACAGAGGCAAATGTTTTGAATCAGTTCAGAACATCAAGGTAGCAGCTGTAGACAAGCAAGAGGAGGTCAGAACTGCTTTAACAAGGGGCAGGAATGATGGGAGAAGTGTGTTCTAAGCAACAACGAGGATTTTGAGGTTTTGAGGGGGCTTAATGGCACAGGGTCTTTTACTATAATGTATTTTTAAAATTTAAAAATTGACTCATTTCTCCATCCTGCCTCTTATTTGGAGAGTGGGACATTGACATCTTTTGGACATGACATTTCTCGTGGCCTGGATTCTTTCTTTCTTCTTACTCAGATTTTGTTGGACACCAGTGGCTGACAGCGGTCACGTTGTTACAAGGCTAAGCTGCCCTCTTGGGTTTTTGAATTTTCATGTAGGAAATTATGTATTTGCTAAAAATAACATTTTAATCAATGTCCTCTAGAACCAAGCCCCAGCGGGGTTGTAGCAGGACAGCGAGAGACAGGAAAGTCAGGGTCCAGAATTCAAAGTCGGTTAGAACCGCCTGGATTGTGGTTTGCAGAGCTGTAGGGAACCCGGTCTCTATATGCCCGGTAACAGGACTACTGAGCGCTAGGGACTGCACCTGAGCTGCCGTTCAGGGTGACAGGGTCTTCCCAGAGAATTCTATTTTTTCATGCCTCATACCTTGCTACCTGGCAGTGGCGACATTCATGTACGTACAAGTGAACTGCAGGGGCCCAGAACCAGTTAGCAAATTCATAGATAATTTCTCCTTTCTGTCTCCAGCTAATGTGCTGCGTGGTGTTTTGTTTCGTTTTCCATTATTTGTTCCCTCTGCCCGTACAGGTAGAATTCAATAGATCACAACTGCTGCGCCTGAAGAGTGAGCCATTGTGACTGCATTTACTCTCCCTTTTTTTCCATACATAATTTTTAAAAACAGTCTTTTGAAATGCTAAGAAGCTTTGAAATATTTATGTAAACAGAACTTCAAGTTTGAGAAATTAAGAGCCAAACAAACAACAAAGAAACAATGTAGCTGTTCTCACTGATCTTGGTAGGGAACAGGCAGCTCCACTCCTTCCAGATCCTCTTGTTTGGACTTTGGTTTTAAGCAATGCTAGAGACCACGCCCAGAGCCTCACACTTACTAGGGAAGGGCTCTACCGCTGAGATGCATCCTGACACTATCTTCAATATTATTAATCATTTGCATATTGGTATAAATTTTAAAATCAGCCTCACAGTTAAAGAAAAAAATCGATTCATGGAGTTTTGTTTGCGTTTACATGGAATTTGTAACTATTCTGATTTATAGATTTGGAGTAAGTGCCGTTTACTTGTTTTCTTTTTAAAAAATATCTCTCAGTAACAATTTCAATTTTCATGGTAGAGATCTTGGACAACGGCCCTCATTAGATATACTCCTAAGGATAGAATCTTGTTTTATGCTATTGTAAATAGCATTTCATTTTCAATTTGTTGCCTGATTACATAAATTAAATTTACTGCTTAAGTATTGAGTGTGAATAACACAACTGTGGCCAACACTAGCATTAATTATAATGTTTTCTCTATGGATTCCTTTGGATTTTTTACACATAAATCTGCATCTGTGAATATTGACAGTTCCTCCTCCTACTTCCTCCCTTCCTCCCTCCCCCCTCCCTCCCTCCCTCCCTCCCTTCCTTCCTTCCTTCTTTCCTTCCTTCCTTCCTTCCTGTCCTCTCTCTCTCTCGCTCTCTCACTCGCTCGCTCGATTTCTTTCTTATTGTTTCATTGAGCTCCCCACAAGCTCCAGGACAAGACTGAGCCTAAGTAGGAAGATTGGAAATTCTTCTTGGTACCAAATTTCTGAAGAGTTTTCTGAGTTTCAATATTGAATGTGATGCACTAAGATTATAGTGGATATCCTTTGGCATATAGAGAAAACTTTATTCTAGTCTTGTTTTATAATGAATGAGTATTGGCTTTTGCTAGACATTTTTCTGTATCTCTCTGATAATCACATTATTTTCTCATTTTTCCTGCTAATATGGTAAGTTATATGAGTTGCCTTTTTGAGTTATAGTAATCCTATACTCCTAAGAAACACCCTAGCTGGGTGTAGTGGTATACCTCTTTAATTACTGTGCTCTAGGAGGCTGAGGCAGTGAGCCCAGCTTGACTTAGTGAGATCTGTCTCAAAATAAAACAACAAACAAAACCTTGAAAAAATGGACTGGGTTCAATATGAAGGCCTTGAGCTCCATCCCCAGTAACCCCACAAAGCAACCTATCCCCCGAAACAAACACTGAATGTTGACTACTTACACAGCATATTCATACTCACATTGTGGTCTTGATGCAGAAGTCCCAGCACTGTAAATGTGTCCAGATCTTGTGAACTTTCAAGATTCTCCTAAAAGGCATAGACTTTTTTTTTTTTTTTTTTTTTTTTTTGAGATAGGATCTTACTCCATAGTCCAGGCTAGCCCAGAGTTCATGGCAATCCTCTTGCCTCAGCTCTTAAGTGTTGGGATTATGGGTGTGCACTACCATGCCCAGTTTATGTGCTGCTGGGGAATCAAGCTTATTCTTACTAGCCAAGCATTTGAACCACTGAGCTTTGCCCCCAACCTGGAAGGTGCAGACTTAATGCCCTGTTGTCAGGTAACTTGCCAAGGAGCCTTAATGACTGTCGGCTGAGAGATGGCCCAAGCTTCCTGGACATAGAAAAAGCCCCGAGAGCTCCAGAGCTCTGTGTGTGGGGGGGTCATAGGGTCCACAGTCCTGTTCCACCACCTACTCAGGGCAGCCCCTTTCAGAGCAGTCATTACTTCATTGCTTTATATTTAGTAAATAGCCAAGATTTATGGGAAAGTTGGTATGTCAGCGTTATAGCAAATAACAGATATGAACAAGATGGCGTAACCCTCACCTTCTTAAAGTGTACAGTCTGGTAGATGAGTAGGGTATTAATCACTTCCCCAATGCTGGAAGCGAATATCTAAGAACCTAAACATATCTGGCTCACAATTTCAGAGAAAGGTTCAGTCCATGGTCACCTGGCTCTAAGGCTGAGTCAACATGACACCAAGAGAAAAGTTGCTTGACACATGATACCAGGAAGCAGAGAGAGGGGGAAGGAGCCAGGGACAGGAATTCCCCCTTCCAGCTCACACCCCCATGAGCCCTCTCTTCTGACTGGGCCATACCTCCAACAGCATCTTCAGCTGCAAACTCATTGAGGGAAGATTTCACTGACGAGGGCAGTGCCCCGTGATCCATTCACCTTCCCAAAGCCCCACTCTGGCATGTGAGCCTTTCAAGATCTAGACCTTAACAAACACGGAAAGCTGACTTCCAACATGCAGATTATCTCCTTAGTAGGACGAGAGCCAAGCTGGCTTGGGGATCTCAGTCCTGCAAGTCCAGTGCTCAACAAGGTGACCTGTGGTGGGACCTGCCAGGACTCTCCCGCTGCATTGGTCATGGGGAATGGGCAACTCGGAACATCGGAGATTACTTTGAAATGGTTGAGGAGACATGGGCACATTATGTGTCTGGAAATGAGTTCTGGCTAATATGATGGAATTTCCATAATCTTATTTTATGTCATAATTATACTGTACTGGCTCTTGGCTGTCATCAGCCAAAAGGGGTTCTTATCAGTGTATTTGTCACTATAAATGTTATGTGTATAATCGCAGAAATTTGTCACTGAGGCAACAGAAGGGAGATTAAGCATTCTCAGGAGGGACATCTGGCCGATTATGAAAGACAGGTCTGATTCTGGGAAGGACATACCGCAAGCCTAGGGCTCAGAGGCCCTTTCCTCACCGTGGCTTTCCTGGCCACACTGGAGCCTTGTTTGTCTTCATCTTGGAAACTGGAATGAGAACACTGACCAGAGAGCGTAATGTGAGCAGAAGAACCAAAATTACCCCATACTTTGTGGAATGTGGATTTGCAAGCAAACAGACATGTGTGCATTTGGGTCTATTTTATTTGCAATATTTTTAAGTTGTATGCTTTAATTAATACAGGTAACCTTGCTTTTATTACAAAGAACCAATCTGTGGTCTTTTTTCATAAGAAGAGAAGTGAGAGTTTTGTGTGTGTGTGTATGTTTGAGGGTTCTGGGGATCAAGCCTGGAGCCGTCACACAGAACTATATGCCAGGCTGATTTTTATTTTTAATTTCAAGACAGGGGCTTGCCAAGTCAACTCAGTTTTTAGTCTGAGTCTTAAGACATTCTTTCAGTGATCACTCCCTCCATGAATGTTTGATGCATTCCTACCTTATGTCACACAGCACGCCTGTGACACTTCACCCTGGAGCCCACCCTCCTGTGCCACTCCCTGGCCTCTGGAGCACTCTACATACAATCCTCAGCCTTCATCTAAACTTCCAGACTTGCATCCTCCCAACTGCTGAGAATCCCCTGTGAAATGTGAGATGTTCTGAATCACGTGAGAATTCACACCTAGAAGTAGGACCCTTTCACTTGTATACCTGGGCTGATTCTGAGTAGCAAGTTTCTGGACCAACCACTCCTTGATACATTCCTGCTGGTCTATTCTTTGTGGTGGCTGGGTCCCTTAGACTCCACAGAACTTGTGTGACTGTTAATCATGATGTGTCAATTTGAGTAGATTAAGAAAGGCCTGAAAAGATCAGTAAAGCACAGTTCTGGGTGTGCCTGTGGAGGCTTGGCGTGTAAGCCAGCAAACTGAGGAAAAATGGCCCAGCCCAGATGTGGGTGACACCAACTACGAGGCTTGTAGCCTAGATGGAATAAAAAGGGAAAGGAGTTGTCCCCATTTAGAAGAGCACCAATCTTCACTGTTGCCTTTGGACATCTGTTTCTAGTTTCTTCTGCCTTGAGACACAGACTCACACAACTCTACAGGGAGCTTCCCGGCCACTGGCCGTGGACGGGTTCTGCGTCCTTGGCCATCTTGTTCTGTGGCTTGCATCTTCTTGGGCTGAGCATCTTCTGGATCTTCTGTCTGTCCTGCACACAGATGGCCGTAGTGGATTGTCCTGCCTCCGATCTTGTGAGCTTTCTTGGTAAATCCCCTTGCATAATTAGACACATATTTTCCATTGTATTTGCTTCTCTGGAGAACCCTAACTAATATATCTCTAATACCATGTGCTCATATATTTAGTGACAAGTGGGCTACCTGTATATGGTGGAATCCTTTGTAATTCATAACATATCTAGGTGAGGTCCTGCTTTGGGGAGCCGTATATGTATTGTGAGCTCTGCCCATTGTTAAATTAGTATCTCACCAAGTCACGCTGTGCTCCTGACAGCACACCTAGTTTCTCAGGGAAATACTCTGCAGTCAGTAATTCTGAGATCACCCTGAGACTGTCCTGTTAACGCCACCTTAGTCATTCTGTTGTCAAGCCTCAGGAGGTAGCTGGGTTAGGTTTGGTGCTGGGAGGTTTCCTAAGGTAATTTGTCTTTCTTCTGAGACAGAGAATCCCACACTGATGTAATGACGATTGAGGACTGTGAAAGGACAGGGCTGTGTGCCCCCTGACAGAGGAAGGCAAAAAAGTTGCACAGAAGTAGGGTGGACATTCCCCATATTTCTGAAAAGAGGCTTGACCTGTGAGACACAGGCACACTAAAATATTCTGACCAACATTCGCTGCTTAAGTGGGACTGTCAGGGTCTGAGTGAGTAATTATTTTGAGTCTTTACAAATTCATCTGGAAAAAGTCCAGAGTAAATTCAGAATTAATGTATAGATGGAAAAGACTATAAGAAATTAAAAGCTTAACCAAATCCATTATCCCTATCATCCCACAGAAGGTTATACAAGTTCTAAGAGTAGGTGCTAGGAATAACAATACTAGTTCATTTTTTTTTTCTTAGAAATGACCAGTCAAGAATGAATGGAGTCCTATGTTTTTTTCTTATTTTTTTTTCTTTTTTTCCTTTCCTTCTTTCAGTACTAGAGATTAATAAGCCCAGGGCTTTCACACTGAGTTACAGCCCCAGCCCATTTTGATTTTGAAATAGGGACTCACTAAATCTCTAGGTTGCCCAGGCTGGGATTGAATTTTCAGTTCTTCTGCTTCAGACTCCCGGAATGCTAGGATGGCAAGCTTTTGCCACTAGGCCTGGCTGTACACATAAATTTCGTAATCTGCTAAAATACCTACTAGAGACTAAAGAGCTAACAATTTTCATCTAAGTTTATTGAGTAACAAAATAATCTTCCAAAATAAAAATGTTCTGTTACATATGCAGAGAAAACTATTAGTTGAGAATAACACTGACAAAGAACAAAGAGGGTCCTATGAAGCAGAGGAGATCTCTGCCGGTCTCGAAGAGCAAGGGGAAAACAGCTTCACTACTGGACCAGATAGGAGAACATTTACCCCCCAGCTGTCCTGTAAGATTAAGCATGGGCTGGATGCCAGTTGTCTGCCGCAGGGAAATCAGCTGAGCGTTAAAAACCCGAAGAAGATGCCCAAAGCAAATATCTGGAGGTGACTGAAAGAAAGACATTTAGCTGAGCTGGCAAGATGGAGAACAGACTGTATGAATATACTTGAACTTCGAAAGCAGCTTTCAGCAAAGCCCTGGATAGACTGCCAAGACAGGAAGACCCCCACCCCCGCCCCCCGGCATGCCCCCCGCCCCCACCGCTTTCTTGCTCTTAGCCCAAAGACCTGAAGGAGTTTGACTGAAATGTAAAAGACTGACAGTACCTGGAGAATGTTTAGTTTCCATACTCAGTTCATGTTCACCGACAAAACATGATTTAAGAATGTATACATTATAACGCACACATATATGTACATATATATAACCTCTAGGGTTTGATTAGCATTGAAGCAAAAACCTACCAGTTATGGGTCAAGTTATTATATCCTGCCCTTGGCTTTGTTCCATATCTACCCAGATACGTTCTGCCAAGCGAAAGATAGGCCTAACGCACAGCCAGAAGGATCCACAGTGCAAAGTCCATTTCCCCAGAAGTTAATGGCTTCAAGATAATTTCTCAGATGGGCTGGGTGGTGCAGGCATATAATCTCTGCAGTCTGGAGCGCGAGGCGGGAGGATCACTTAGTTGGAGCCTAGTCCAGGCAATTTGGGACTTAGTGAGACCCTGTCACAAAAGATTAAAAAAATGGCTGGGGATGTAGCTTGTTGAGAAAGGCCTGGGCATGTTCCCAGTACTAAAACAAAACAAAACAAAAAGCCTCTTATTACATTATTATATGTGCCACATAGAAATAAATTTTCATTCACTGGTCGTGTGTACTTAGAAGACAAAATTCTTGCCATTGAAAAGTACTGTGATGGACATAATGAAGTCATGGTGATCGAGTCCAGGTCTGGGGTGTGATGATCCCAGCATATATTTTACCTCAAAGCAAAGAAATGCCTAAAAACCACTGGGAATGTGTCAGATATATAGCTGATATCTCTGTGGAGGTAAAATAATTCTATAGAGACCCATGAACAACCAAGAATGGCCAAGCTTATTAGACAATGTTACCACAAGGGCAAGACGATTTGGAGCTGGTGAGTCTCTGTAGCTCAGTGTCTTGGTGCACCTCTTCCTTGCAGCCAGGTGGGACGCTGCTGGATACGCAGCCACAACTATCCTGGAGAAGCACAGCACTGTGTATGTATAATCCTCTGTACCAGTCCTTAGTGCCTGTATTATTTAGGGTTCTCCAGTGGCATAAAATCAATAGAAAATATATGTATAATTATGCAAGGGGATTTATTAGGTAGGCTCCCTGGGTCAGAGATAGGAGAACCCGTGGCGGCCATTTGTGTGCCGGAGAGCCACAGTCCAGTAGCTGCTCAGACAAGAAAATGGAAGGCACAGAATGAAAGGGATCAAGGATGCAGCTCCAGTCCAGGGTCAGGGCCTGGAAGCTCCCTGGAGGCTTGCTGGTGCCAGTGTGCTTTGGAAGCCTGAGGAAACTGGAGCCCTGAGTTTGTTGTCGAAGGCAACAGGTGCCAGAGATGCTCCTGCTCGGGGAGACTGGAGCTCTTTAAGATGGGAGCTCTTCCTCCTCTTTCCCTTCGTATTCCATCTAGGCTGTCAGCCTGCTGACTGGTGCTACCCACCTCCGAGGCCTGTCTCCTTCCCTCAGTTTGCTGGCCTACCTGTCAGTCATCCACAGGCATACTATCATGGTTTGGGTCTAGAATGTCCCCCACACGTCTCATGTTTTTGGGTGTTATGGATTATCTGTGGAACCAAGTGCTGCCAGGAGATTGGGGCCTGGTTTGGAGGGGTGGATTATGGGCGTGTGGTGGAAGACAGGCATGTGGACGGGATTGCAGGCATAGGGTGGGGCTTACACCTGGAAGGGGCTGGACACTGGGAGCGAACCTGGAAGGGTGTATGTTGCTTCCTTCCGGACCTGTCTTGACTTGGCTTCATGTTTTGCAGTGTCCTGAGGAGCTGCCGCCACCACTTTCCAGCTTCCTGCCCCTGAGTGGACTGTGACCTTCTGAACCTGTGAACTAAAAATAAACCTTTCCTCCCTTTAAATTGTGGATGTTGGGTACTGAGTCACAGTGACGAAAAAGTAACTAAGACACATACCGAGGACTGTGCTTTGCTGATTTGTTAAGCATTTCTGAGCCCATTCAAGTTGACATGTCATAATCGACAGTCACAGTACCCAATATACTAGTGACAGTAAGGACAAGGAAGCCTTGAGGTCAGGGTGGAAGAGGGCTCTGAAATGACACACAGGCCAGCGAGTTGGGTGTGGTGGGATGCTCTGTCTTAGTGACAGGTGCATTTATAAACTGGTGATGGGTCTGTGAGCCTTTGTCTTCCTTGTTGCGTCTTTGTGCCTTCTCCGCCACCTCCTGGGGCCTCTGCCTGCCCTACTGCCTGTCTTGAAGGGCCTCTCTGCGTGCCTGACGGTGCGGCGGAGGGCACTCGGACAGCTCTTGCATCTTGGCTGATCTTCCAGGAAGCCATCCACGGGCCCCGGGGAGCTGGGCGGTTTCCCAGCTGTGGCACGGTGCTCGTGGCCTTCAGCTGCAGCAGGCCCCGTGTGAAGCGTCCAAGCTGCCTTCCCTCTGCCTGCCCGGAAACTTGCCTTTCTCATTCACCATCTTTTCTGGGTCTGCTGGACGCGGCTCAAAAACGCCTCAGCACAGTTTGTCTCTAGGGAAAAAGCATCCTCTGCAAAGGGCAATTAAAGGTAGTGCTTGTCTCTGAGTCTTGTTGGCAGCCATGTCAGGTGAAGACACGGACAAGGTCTCCGCCTCAGCCCCCACACGGCTTGACTTGGCAGCTGTGCGACTTTTCCACGTAGCTTTGCATTCGCAGTGGGAGTGTTTGGAGGAGATTCCCTCACAGCGTGCACTGGACACCGGGGGTGGAGGATATGGACCATTTCCCCACCATGAGGCGAATGTCCTGCTTGCCAACTCTGGAAAGGTGGGTGGAAGAGTGGTAGCCTCCATTTTTCTAGGAACACGGTTGAATGTCTTTGGCTCCCTTTCTTCCCTGGTGCTACCACTATATAAGAACATCCTGGAGTTCAAGGTCATGACTGATCCTATCTGAGTCAGAACATTCTCCGTGTGAGGTACCAGCAACACATCCAGGGAAATTTTCTCAGAAAGCAACACTGTGACGTCATCTACTCTGTGCAGTGCTGTGTCGAATGCTAGTCCCCCCTGCCCCCAGCCCCAATGCGTCTGTCAGAGCCTTGTCCCTAGTGTGAGAGTATTAAGATGTGGTGCCATCTGGGGTAAGTCATGTGGGCCGAGCTCTCATGACTGAACTAGATTCCTTACAGAACAAACCGAAGAAGCTGGGACTGGTGGCACAGACCTATACTCCTAGCACTCTTGGAGGCGGAGGCAAGAGGATTGCCAAGTTTGAGCACAGGCTGGGCTCAAACTAGTAACTTAGTGAGACTCCATCTCAAAAAAAAACAAAATGGGCTGGGGATATAGGTCAGTAGGAAGGCCCTGGGCCTGGTGATCCCTCAGTACCAGGAGAGAGGGAGAGAAAAAGACAGAGAGAGAGGTACACAGAGGCTGACAGCCAGGCAGAGATGGAAAGACAGACACAGAGGAGAGATGACTATTCCTCGCACCATCTGATGCTGCAGGGAGAAGGCGCTAGCTGGGAGGAAAGGGACCCTCTCTGGACACTGGGGTTTCTAGCATCTTGACTTGGTGTTTTCTAGTCTTGAAAAGTGTGAGAAATAAATGCCAGTTGTCCATGAACAGCTCGGTTTATGGTATTTGTGTTAGAGTCGCCTGAATTCTAACACAAAGACACATGGCCTATAAATTAGCATATAGTTCAGAAATCCCAGAAGAGGGAAAGGAAGAGGGATCATTTCATAATAACATCATTTCTATTTGTCTGGTCGTGGCGTAGTTATCGGGGTCATCGCACATGGTTTCTCAACAGAGAAGATTACAGCATCTTTTCATTATCGTTGTTGTTATTTACTAATCTCTTAGAAAGAGATTCTTGGGCATCATTCAAATTTTACATTCAATTTAGAGAAGTTGCTAAAACTTCAACATACCAGAATGAGTCCCTTGTCTTGGGATGATATTAAGTGTTTGTTGGGAGAGTGACGTAATCATCCAGATAATTATAGCTCAGTGGCATGCTGATATATATTTCAATGCTATGTTACATATCTCAGTAATATAATTATCTGGGTAATTATGTTACATTATATGGCTTTATAGTAATAAAACCAAAGAAAATATTAATTAACTTTATAATGCTCCTTTAGTTGGCCATTCATAATTACCTTTGTTACTGGACAGAAAGTGTGATTATCTTATCCCTAAAATACCAGATGTACTTTATGAATTCAAATATGGGCTTAAAAATATTAAATTCTTTGTTCCTGGGTAGAAAGTGGCAATCATGATGAGACAAGGGGAGCAGCAGAGAGTGTTTGAGGGGAGCTCTTGAAACATGTCTTTTACTGTAATTATTTTTAAATGTGAAGATTCACCCTGTACTCGGATCACACCTCATCCCTCTCCTACTAGACCATAAGCCATCTTAAGGCAGATACCAGTGTTACTTGTTGTGCAGTTCTCTGCAGGGCCAAGCGCTGCTGTTCCTCAATAAATAACTCATGAATTAGGTCTTAATCTTCAGGGGAGGACCATGGAATTCTCTTTTAAACCTCAACTGACCATAGTTCAGTAAGTGACTAGAAATGCCACCTGTGGAGCAGACATGCATTGCCCTGGGGTGCCTCCATCTTGGCTAGGGGTTTCTGCAAATGCACCCCCTGGGTGGGCATCAAAGAGAGCCTATTTACCAGGAAGGTCTGATTAGACGTCATGACCCTGGTAGGGTAGGCATCTCTTACTCTGAAAATGAACTAGCAGCTAGAGGAAATCCTGTGTAGTAAGAGGGTGCTTTGGTTTGGATCTAAAATGTTCTCCATAAGTCTCGTGTGTAGATGACGGGTAGATCATGGGGCTGCTGTATGCTCCTAAGTGGATTCATCCTTTGATGTCCTGTGTGCTGTTGGGAGGAGCTGAGGGCAGGCTGAGGGCATGACCTAGAAGGGTGTGTTCTTGTCCCCATCTCCTCACTTCTTTCTCTGCGTCCTGGCTACCATATGTCAAGCAACTGTCCTCCACCATGTCCTCCTGTCGTCCCATTTCTGCCTTGGAACTGGCTGACTATGAGCTAACCTGTCTAAAACTTTGAGTCATGACAAACCTCTCCTTCAGGCTGCAGATGTCAAGTATTTTGTCCCATTAGTGGGAAAGGACTAATACAGAGATGAACATGTTTAAAGATCCAAAAGGTATCTTTAAAAAACAAATTAGTAAGTATTGGTTTCAGAAGAACCTGTTGTATATGAGAAAGGTTTTTCAAGGAAAGATAACACTGGACATTGAAACCTTGTAGTCGCTTTTGTTAGAGTGAAGAGAAAGAAAAATGTGGGAAGATAAGGGTAAAAGAAAAGGTTTGCTTACCATAAACATGTGTTATGGTTTGAATCTGAAATGTCAACAAAACTCCTTGTGTACTTGGAAGGGGATTGGATCATGGGTTAATTAGGTCAGTGGATTAATCTGTTAACAATTTCACGTGTCCACTAAGAAGTAGGGCCTCGTTGGAGGGATGGATCACAGGGAGTGTGGCTTGGAAGGGTATATTCTTGGTCCTGGCTTCTCCCTTCTCCCTCTCTGCTTCCTGTTGCCATGCTGTGAACAGCTTTTACCCTTGATGCCATGTCCTTCTACCATTGCCAGTGCACCATGAATGGGTGGAGACCCCTGAAACACAAGGTGAAATAAAACTCTCTTTCTTTACATCATGGGCGTCGGTATTGAGCCCAACAACAAGAAAGTGAGTAAGACATAATATTACTGTAGAAGAGCTTAAGCGATCAGCTGGGAAAATTCCTCAGTCTAATGGTCCAAGTCAGCTAGACACACATTGAAATATAGTTTAGAAAGCTACAGGTGGGAAAAGGGAGTACCTGGGAGGGAGACATTTTTATAAGTTTGATATTTTAAGGTATAGTCTTTGTGGTAAGCCGTAAATCTATTTTCATTCAGACATTCACAGGTATTTTTAATGCTGTCTCTACACTAGATATTTGAGACATGACGGTGAAAAGACCAGGTATCTGCCTTAAAGAGACTTCTCGAGAGGGTGATAATTATAGTGTAGTGAAATAAATATGAGGGAATAGTTACAGAATACATGAGCCTGCCTTGGAGAGGTTGGCAGCAAGACTTCTGAGCCTACGACAGAGCACCGTGATAGCGCATAGTCATTGTTTGTTGTTCATGCTTTTCCATGGCTGCTTCCCTTTATAATGCCGGGGCTTCAGGGAGCTGTAACGTGCAGACGGTGTGGGGACAACAGTTGTTTACAAGAATCCCTGAGTCTAAGAGCTGTCAGTGATGTAGACACGTAGCTCAACCTGGGCATGCACTGATGAGAAAACCAGGGGAGAACTATGTAAGGTGACTTGCTCAAGCAGGTTGCCCAGATGATGGTTCAAGGCCTAGGGCTTCTTTCCTCCAACAGTGCTCTTCCTACCTCACTGGACTGCTTTCTATGGACAAGTAATGTTACTCAGAAGCTGGAACATTCCAGAATCTTTTTGTATGATAGGTAACAATTCCAGAGGGTAGCAAGACCTTTTTTGGGGACATTGTTGTCTTTAGTTGCACTGTCGGATGAGATGGCTGCATGTGTGGTCACTACTAACTGCATGTGGTTGCCACTTGAAATGTGGCATGCCTAACTTGGCTGAGGAACTGAATTCTACATTTTAATTGATTTAAGCTTTGATTTTAACAGCTAATCACAAATTGCTAGTGACTCCCATATTGGACAGCAGGCTATTAAGCATCTCCTGTCCCATAAAATATGTCACTAGGCATATGACTATCTTTTTCTAGCTGCCCTGCCTCTTTGTACACTGCAAACTTAGCTTACCCGGCCTTCAGCCAATGAAAGAACCCAAACAGTATAAAGGAGGCCCCTTCTCACTGGCCATGGGCACGGCGTTAGTCTGTGGCATTTGTGGCACAGTCAACTCTTGCAATCCCACCTCCCAACACTGTTGCTATGGGAATTAGTTCCTAGCGCATGAATTTTGTGGGACACCCTCAAATCATAGAATTCGTACTAGTGCTACCCTGTGTGTCTGAAATGTGTGGCAGTACTCTCTCATGGCTGAGATTTTTCCATAAAATATTATGTTCCATTCACTCACAGGTTAAAATCTTGAGATTTCTAGCCTAGCCTCATGGCACAGACTGATAAACCCAGACTCTGGAAGAGGCAGGAGGATGGCAAGTTTGAGCTGAGCCTGGGTAATTGAGCAACTTAGTGAGACCCGGTGTTAAAATAAAAAATAAAAATGGCTAGGTATATAGCTTGGTGCAGAGGCCCTGGGTTTAATTTCTAGTACCACACATGACCTTCACGTAAAAGGCAATTTCACAAATGTACATAGAAATATCAAAGTTAGTATTGAGGCAGTTAACCACAGCTCTATGATTATTTCACCAGGATACTCACTGTTTCTGTGAAATTTAAAAGCATGTACATACTGTGGGCATTTTTAAAGAATCTAAGCATTTTATTGAAGCAAGGGCAACTCTTATCATAGGAATGAGAAAGGTACAAAATATAATCTGCTGTGTTGCATCACACCTAATATGGCATAAACTTTAAGACATACTAGAATTATATACACCAGAAAAAATGCTGCCAATTATAGCATGACACAATGTATAATCACATCACACTGAGTTTTTATTTAAGCACCTTAAAAGAAATTATTATAGCTTATTTAAACATAATTTTATATTACTCGTTTGCATACGTCAAAAAGAAAATGTAAGCCAAATAACTTGGTTAAGGAATTTCTAAAGCTGCTATATGGAGAATTTGACTTTTTTTTCAACTCAGAGTTATCAACATCTTTTTTTTTTTTTTTTTTTTTTTTTGCACACAGTGTTAGCTTCTGTGTCACCAGAAATACTGGAATACTGGCATGGGGAATTTTTTTTTTTTCTGGGATTTTCTACTAAATGATTGACATCCTTCTGTATATTTTGAAGATACTGCTTTCTTGCTTGGATGTGTCAATTTTATGCTTGTATCAATGAACTGACCTCATGGTGTTTCATCTACTGTTAGTCATCTTTTTAATTTATGTTTTTATAAAGTAGCAGTCCCCAATCTTTCTAGCACTGGGGAACTAAGTTCATGAAAGACTATTCTTCCATAGATGGAGGGGTGGGATGGTGCTAGCCTCACGCCTCAGTTCTACCACAGATCATGAGGCATTAGATTCTCATAAGAAGCACAAAATCTCTATCCCTTCCATGCGCAGTTCACAGTAGGGTTCAGCCTCCTATGAGAAAGTAAGGCTGTGACCTGACAGGAGGCAGAGCTCAGGTGGTAATGCCAGTGGTGGGAGTGACTGTAAATACACATGAAGCTTTGTGTACAGGCCTGTTCCTCACCTCCTGCCATGCAGCCTGGGTTTTGGGACCCCGTTGTATGGCATTGGTGGTTGCTTTGAAAGAAAAGAAAGAGCAGTGGTTCTTGCTCAGGCAGTAAGCCCTTCAGCATTATCAACCGTCTGCCCTGCTGGTCTGTTTCTGCGCCTTTCCGTGTATACACAGTAACTTCTCAAAACCAATCCACGGTGTTCTCTTTGTGAAGGTATTTTAAAAAGTATTTAGACTCACTAGTGTATCACAAAGAATAACAAACAGACCATTGCAGTGGCCACTCCTGTCAACAGGATCATTGCCCCACACAGCATTAACAGTATCAAACTGTTGATAGCTTCCCAAGGTTTTCAGAAAGAGTGTTTGTAATCCCAGCACTCTGGGAGGCTAAGGCAGGAGGATTGCAAGTTCTAACCCAGCCAGGACAATTTAGTGACTTAGCAAGACATGGTCTCAAATAAAAATTAAAAAGGGCTGGCAATGTAGCTCAGTGTGAAAGCCCGGGACTTGATCCCCACGATGATGAAGTAAGTGAGTCAGTTAGATGACCACAAACAAAGGAATGCTGTATGCTCAGAAAAGAAGAGCAGTGCTCTAGGCTTGATGTTAGAATGAGAACTGAAGGACCAAGGGCCAAGCTCAACGCAGAGCACGTGCGTAGCATTCAAGAGACCCTGAGTTTGATTAAAAAAATAAAGTAAGTATGCTCAACTAATGGTTGTTCCTTGGGAGTGCTGGAGAAGGGTGTTTCCCTGTGGTAAGCATAGCTACTGCGGCCCAACTGGAGTTGTGTTTCCATCGGCACTTCAAGGCCAGCAGCCGTGGGCATTCCTCAGTAACCTGTTAGAAGAAAGGCCTGGAATCGCCTGTTGCCTGATGCCTATGGACCAAGACAGCATGTACTGGTAACAATCCTCAGGCCCTGTCACTTGTCATTCTTCCCAAACCTGAGTGGGGAAAGAGGCAACAGCTTCTCAGATACACAAGGTGTGGGACAGGAGGCATAGGCAGTGAGTGGCCGGAAGAATTCAGTACTCAGGCCACAGAAACTCTGAGGATCAATGGGTTCCTCTGCCAGCCAGGTGTCTGGACTTTGTACCCCTCTCCCAGCTGGGGGCTCTGCTGCCTGACAGAAATTTATAACGGTGGTGGCAAATTGCTAAGCTCAGCACATTTCTGCAAATAATGAAATTCCAGTAAAGCGTGTTCAAATTTGCAAAAATAATAATGAAATTAATAATGTTTTAAACACCCAAAGCATTTGTCGCCCCCATCTATTATTCAATATGTGAGGCTGATACATTTGTACGTGCCTTCAGGAGAATGTGCAGTATCTTTTAAGTATTCAAAATAATTCAGCAAAATGCTCTTGGTTGTTGATTAGATTTTCCTCTTGTTTAAAAAAAATAATTTCACATTTTCCATTAGTCTACACTCAGTTTTATCAGTTTCTTTCTTTCCTGTTTTTGGCATCAAAACTTTCATCTATTAACAGCTGATATTTAACTAAGAGTTACAGGCATCTTTCTCCGAGCATGTGGTTTCCAACCTGGAAAGCAAAATCAGAAAAGAACATGGAAGTGGGGGAGATAAAAGAAACCAGTTTGTCAGGACTCAGGATTGCGCTTGGCATCTGTTATCTCTACCTAGTTCCTCTGAGGTCAGAAGCTCAGAACATCCTAGCCCAGCTTAATTCAAGTTTAGAAATTAAACAGTAGGAACAGAGGATTCTGTGGAGCGAAAGATTTCTGCAGCCAGTGACTCATAAACACAGCCCAAGAAAGGTATTTGAGTTGGGCTGTGGCCTTTCACGGTGGCACTTTAATCTCTTTCCTGGCCTCTGCTCACTGCTGAGAGTTTCACTTAGGCTTATCAGAGGCAGAGCTCAGTGGCTCCTCAAACTCTTTTAAGACAAAAACTGGCTCTGTGCAAAGATGAGCTGTTGTTTTATTAAGAAAATCTGAGAGAATATGACCGGGCTTCCTAGAGTGACAGAGGCACCACTGTTGAGCTGGATCTTGGCCATCGCTGGCCCTTCTGAGACCTTTGATTTCCTCTGTGAAGATGAAGAGGGCTGTGGGTGTTGAGGATGAACAGAGCAGAGGCCATTGGAATGAGAAGGAGCGCGGGGAGGAAATTTGGTTCAGGAAGCATTCGTTGATCCAGTGATGGAGAGGCATCTCCAGAAGTTCCTGGCTGCCTTCAGAAGACACCCTTCATGTGAACAGACATTTTCAAAACACCTTTTTGGGCTGTGGCTGTGGATCCCAGGAGAAAAGAATGGGCCACTGGTCGCGATGCCTTTTGTTTGTTTGTTTCCATGGTCCCAGGAATCGAGCCCAGGGCCTTCACACTGAGCTAAATCCCCAGACCATTTTTATATTTTGATTGTGACACAGGGTCACTAAGTTGCCCAGGCTGGGGTCGAACTGGCAAACCTCTTGCCTCAGCCTCCCAGAGTCCTGAAATTACAGGCTTGCCCCACCAGGCTTGGCTACCATGGAGTTTTTAAAGGAGAGTTTCTGAAAAGTGGGATCCTGGGCTGATTGTCAAGGTATGAAGACAGGAAGAGTGGTCGAAGAAAACGTGAGAGCATTTAGGAGAACAGGAGGCTGCAGGGTGCGTGCTGGGGTTCTCTAGCACTTTGTTATTATGGGGTGTTTGGGGGAAGTCAGAATGGAGAGGTGGACAGGGCTGGTAATGGGACCTTGTTCATCCTGCTAAAGAACTAAGCATCATTCTATTGGAAGTGTAGGAGCAGTGTCAGTGGGGTGGTGCCAGAAAGGAAGGGGCAGGGACCAGACATTTTCCCACAGCCACGCGGCCATGGCTCACCCAGACACACCCAGGAGCATGCTCTGCTAACCTACTAGGAGTTCCTTGAGCCAATCAAGTTGCAAATCAGAGTTAACAGTTGCCACATGTGCTGACTGGGCCACCAGCATTCATGGGCATCACCTGCATCTTGTTTGAAATGTAAATTTTTGGGTCCACTCCCACATCACTGGAAGCAGCTACAGTTAAGAATGCCAAGGCTGGGAGGCCCGGTGTGCGATTCCAGGATTCCCTTAAGTTAGGGAACCACCCATCCACCCTGCAGAGTGTCCTGTGGGGTCTGACCTTGGATTCGTGGTAAGGGATGTTGTCTTTTGCTGAGATACAGAGCACCATGAGCAGAGTCGAATGTTTTCCTTTGTTGTGTTGTTTGGGATGAAACCAAGACAAGAAAGAAAGGGAGAGAAACAAGGCGATATAGCAAGAAAATGTAAAGGAAATTGGAAAGATGGGAACAATAAAAGATGGAAGAGATAACCTCAGACACTTGCTTGAGGTTATCAATTAGCAGAAATAATTTGAAATATTGTTCAAATATTGAAAATATTTGAGAGCTTTTCTGCTTCGGGGTGATAGTGCAAAGAAAGTTGCACTTAAATAGAGTCCATGTATTTTTCTGAGTTTTCCAAATTTTCTGACTCACAGAAAAAATCTATTACTGACTGTGGAATGTCTGGTTTTATCCCATACTACTGTCTGTAACAGCTGGTTTTCTACCCCAATAAGCAGAAGCCAACAGCTTGGGAGGATTTGACTGAAGCCCTCCCAGCCTTGCTTGGGAGGCTGGGAAGAATATTCAGAAACATGGGGTGTTGAGTGGGTGTTGCGGGCAATGAGAATCCCATACAGCGGGGCTTGGGTCTGTCTTGTGCTGAGTGTGGTTAACCCTTGTTCAGGCTGTAGAGGTGGTGGAACTTGGAGATCTTGGCGAAGTGTGTTCAAGGGGTTTAGAAAAGCCTCACACTGAGGAGTAAGACCCCCAGTTCCTTGCCCTGGATGTTGGTGTCCTTGTGCTAGGAGCATGCCCAGTGCCACCTTAGGGTACCCACGAGTTGGCGCTGGAAGTCCTTGAGCCCTGGTGGAGGCTGATGGGTAGGAGTGGGGCTCTCTTGCCCTCTGTGTCTTATTTGGGGCCTGTGACAGAAAAGGGACCAAGGAGAGGAAGGAGCAAAAACTTGGGGGAGGTGGTAAAGGAAGGGCTCTCTTCTGGGCGAAAAGTTCCCCCTGGATCCAACCCCCACATCTCAGAAAGGGATGAAACGGAAACGGTGCTTCCAGGAAATGGAGCCGCGCGCACAGGACAGTCAAGCCTGAAAATGAAAGATGGAACCGCCCAAGGGGGGGGGGGGCCGCTGACGTGGCGATGACGGATGTGCGGAAGCCGCTTTTTAATGTGGTATCTGAAGATAAAAGCAGCTCAGAGTAGACACATATTTTAAGGCTGTCCTCCAGTACACATCCATCATCAACTTCAGGTGCTCTGCGACCGGCTTTTAACCAGAGAGCAGGGTCACGCGCGCGGCTACAGCCACATGCTCGGGGCCGGCGTTGCCAGGCCCCTGGCTTCAAGGTGCTACATTTTGACCAACTGTTCATTTCTGGGCTCCAAGTCCTACCAAGCGCTGCCAGGTTGGGTTTTGAAAGTAGGTCCCTTGTCATTGCTGTGCTCCGCGCCTGCAACGGCTCCTTCTAGCCTGTGCTGGTGATTCCACCTTTAGCATTTGGCCAAGTTACCTGAATGTCCCCGTATTTATGTGAAAGCCAGAGTCATGGTGACCCATCAGGAGGGGAAGAATAATAGCGTGTTGGTTCATTAGCATTCTCCAGCACTCAACTGTGGGTGCGTGAGACAGGTGGACAGAAAGCAGGCCCCTGGTGGACCCGGGGAGCCTCTTCAAAGGGACCCTTCCTCGTGCACTTAATAGGAATTTTTAGGTGGTGTGTGTTAGCGGAGGGACCAGAGAAGTGAGTCTGAGGAGGAGGATGAGTACTGTGAGCAGCCTGATGTTAAGGCGCTGGGGCCGGCCCAGGAGGCCCCTGGGAAGGAGCAGGACTCCTTGGCAGTAAAGCAGCTGCAGCCCAGATCCTTGTGGAAGGATCAGGTTCAGCGTAGCCCTGGGGGCTGTGGCTGTAAGCCAGGGAGGGGACTCTGCTTCCTGCCGTGGGCTCATCGCCTTCACAGGCAGACTTTCAGGCTTTAAATATTTTAAAACTGGATTCATAAAACCTGTTCTTATTTATGTAGTACTAGGTATTGAGCCCAGGACCTTCACCTGGGCCGCACTCCCAAGCCTTTTTAAGTATTGATTTTGAGGCAGTGTCTCACTATGTCAGTTGTCCCGGCTGGGCTCGAACTTGCCATCCTTCTGCCTCAGCCTCTCAGAGTTCTGAGATTATAGTTATTTTTAATTAAAATATTGTGAATTCAACTTTTTCAGTTCAACATTAGAAATCCATATTTATAAGAAATCAGTTTAAAATGTGGAAAAATATTATTTTCCTTCTATGGAATTTCAGGGGAGGATGCACAGTGACACAGAAAAGCCATGTTATTAAGGTATTTCTGAAATTTTGCCAAAGCTTTGTGTCTATAGTACAGAGACATGAGCAAAATTTTCTTCTTTTGAATTTTTTCCATCCTGTGGACGATTTTGTAACTATGCCGTCTGCAAGATACTAAGCCATAGATAAAGTCGTCAATTGGTAGTGCCCAGAAGCTGAATGTCTCCTTGGGACCAGGCAAGCCGTGCACGAGTGCCTTAGCGCCTGGGGAGTGGCTGACAGCTGCGCTGTGAGCAGGCAGCAGAGCGTATGTTGGCTTCCGGTTCTGGTACTGGGCTCAGAGATCCTGGCCTAGTCACGACTCCTAGTTGCGATTCAGTGTCATCTTGAAGAACCTGGAGGCAAATAATGGCAGTCTTCACATCATAAGATTGTGATGCAAGCTGTCATCCCAGCACTCTGGGAGGCTGAGGCAGGAGAATCACAAACTTGAGGCCAGTTTGAGCAACTGAGCAGCTTAATGAGATCTTGTCTCAACCTTCCCTTCCCCCCACCCCCAAAAAAAAAAAACAGTAGATGGAGACTGTACTTCAGTGTAAAGGCCCTGAGCTTGATGCCCAGTGCTGCAAAGGAGAGTATTAGATAAATGCTGCTGCTGCAGCTGCTACCATTACTAGAGCAAAGGCTTGTTCTGAGGCTGATTTTTTCTGGGCTCACAGCCTGCCTTTACCTTGCAAACCTTGGGTAATTGAGCGTTTCTGTATGCCTCTGGCTCTTCATTTGTAAAATGGGATAAGGAATGATTCTTATCTCTGGTGCTGCCCTAAGGATAAGTTTGCCAAGTGGCTGGCCCTACTAACTCTCAAACATTAGCTGTGATTTTCATGACCTCGTCCTCTCCCTAGGCCAGTTGCCTTTCTCTGCCCCACCCCACCTCAAGGTGGGTTTTTAAAATTCTGACAAATGCTTAGAAAGCATGGAGACACTCTGAAGTCTGTGTTCTTGCAAGTTCATTTGATTTCCTGACTTGCCATGGGCTGTGAATTTAGAGTTGTGTCTCTGCGGCTCAGGTCTTGGCGTGGCTGGAAAGCCGGTTCATTCCTGCTCCTCTGCAGCTCCAGCACTGGATCTTTTTTTTTTTTTTTTTTTTAAAGTTTCTCCTCTTCTTATCTTGTTGTAATGAGCCTTTACAATCTAGAGTCACTGATCGAGCCTGACTTGAATCACACCCACATAAGAAGAGATAGTCACTACCACTCTGTATGCTCATAGACCACACACCAAGAATGTACCAAAGCCAGCAGGGGACATTGGCACAGGCCTTTAATCCTTGGGAGGCTGAGGCGGGCAGATCAGAAGTTTGACCTCAGTTGAAGGGACTCTGTCTCAAAAAATGGGCTGAGAATGTAGCTCAGTACAAAACCAGTGCTCAGAACTGAAAAAAAAAAACAAAACAAATCAGAAATCCCAGATCAACACTCCAAATTGATTTTGCAGTTGTGTTTGTGGAACTCATAAAATCATCCTGCACTGAGCTGGGCGTGGGCTTGGATGCTTGCTGATGCTCCCTATGATCCTGCTCAGGTGCTCTGGGTGGAGGGGCCAGGATTACTGCTGTGGGGACCTCAGGCATTGAATTTCCAGTGACAATCTTTAAGGCGTCAAGGTGGCAACTTGAGTTACAAAGGAAAGGAGTGTATAATTCATTCGCAAGTGTCTCAGCTCTTGGAACAGACACTTGGCATTTCTTTCTTTATCCAGAAATGGCTTTTGTGGACATTATAAAATGTTCTATGGCTTAGGCTAGAGATTTTGGGCTTGATTCTGTAAGCTGTGGAAAAGATATAAAGATTCAGGTCAGGAAAGCAATATGGTGGTGGCAGAGTTTGAAAAGTATTGACGGTGGTGTGTAGCGTAGACTGAATAGGGAAGAGAGAGGACAGGTGTGTCAGCACAGGACATGCACCTGGTGCAGGTGAGATGTGGTAGAGATGAGGTTGTCAGTAGGGGAGAAAGATTGGGTAAAAAAAGTAAAAGGGACTGAGGATGTAGCTCAGTGTGCGCGGGTTGTGGGCTTGGTCCCCAATATCCCTCCCCCCCCAAATAAAACCCAGAATAATGAATAGGACATAGAGTGACTGATCCCAGAAGGATGGTGTGCAGCTGTCACCCCCCCCACCCCCCCATCCATCTAGATCTCTGTTCGTCCTGTAAAACTGAAATGTTGTCTCCATTTCATAATACTGTGGTTTGTATCTGGAATGTCCCCCATCATGTATTTTGATGTTATGGATCGTCTATGGAAACATATGCTGTTAGAAGATGGAGGAGGGGTGGAATTATGGGCATATCGTGGATTATAGGTGTGTGGTGGAATACAGGTATGTGGTAGATTATAGAATCTAGGTGTGCGGCGGATTAGGAGCCTGCTGTAGACCACAGTTGTGGGTCACAGTAATCTGCGTGTGACCTGGAAGGGCTTAAATCTGGAAGGATATATGCTACTTCCTTCCTGTAGGACTTGGCTTCCTGTTTGCAATGCCATGAGGAGCTGCCTCCCCCTCTGCCTCTGCCATGTACTTCCGCCACTGCTGGCTACTGGCGAATGGACTGAGACCTTCTGAAACTGTGAGCTAAATAAATATTTCCTCCCCTAGTTTTTTAGGGTATTCTATCACAGCAGTGAAAAAGTAACAAAGGCATATAGTAACTCCCCATCCCCCACCCAGCCCCTGCTGTTTGACCTCCTGTTTATGAATCTCACCACTCTAAGTACCTCGTGTTAGATTAACAGAATCACATAATGTTTGTCTTTTGGTGACTTATTTTCCTTAGCATAGTGTCCTGAGCAGTCATCCACGTGGTAGCATATTGCAGAACGTCCTTCCTCTAACGCTGGCAACTTCCATGTACCTACCACATTTTGCTTGTCTGTTTATCAGTTATACACGTATAGCTGCTTCCTCATTTTAGGTGTTGTGCGCGATGCTGCTTCAAACATGAGTGTATATGTATCTATTCAAGAACATGCTTCTTAATTCTCTCAGATATCTACCCACAAATGGAAATGTTAGGTTGTATAGTAACTCCATCTCCCATTCCTCTGAGGAGCTGCAGTAGTGTTTTCCGCAGTGGCTCTGCTGGTGCACATTTCCACCAACCATGCTCAAGGATTGTAAGTCCTTTGTCTTTGCTGAGAAGGAGGAGCCCTTCTACACTGCTGGTGGAGATGTAAATTAGTATGGCTACCATGGAAGTCAGTCAAGGGGTTCTTTAAAAAACTAAAAATAGGACTACCATAGGACCTCGCTATACCAGCCCTTGGTATATACCTGAAGTAATTAGAAGCACACTGTAGGGACACCTGCACACCCGTGCTGATTGTGGCATAGTTCATAATAGGCAAGGCATGGGACCCACCTAGATGCCCACCAGCTGATGAATGGAAAAAGGAATTGTGATGTAGGTATGTAGATGGGTAGGTAGATATTACCTGGCAAAAGAAGAGCAAATCATGTCATTCACTGAAATATGGGTAGAACTGGAGCAGGAGATCTTCGTGTCCAGTGAAGTAAACCAACTGAGGAAGACAAGTACATGTTTTCCCTAATGTGTAGAATCTGAAAAAGATGACTTGGAAGCAGACCGCAAATTACCATTAGCAAGGAAGGGACTAAGGGAGAGGAATAAGGGAGAGGTAATATGTTTAATAATAGGGAGATAAAAATATTAGTAACATCATTAATGATGTTGATATGAATTTACTGAGGCACAAATGTGCCTAACAGGTTACAAAACAGTATATATGATGTTGCCACTTTTTATTATAAAAATTAATTAAGTATAAAGACATTAAGAAATTGCTTAGAATGGTGTTCACTTTAAAATCTATCAATGGGAATGAGGTACTGAGCACATTTTTTGTTTAAGGATTAAAAAAAAAAAATGCTGGGCACAGTGGTGAACATCTGTAATCCCAGCATCTGGGAAGCTGAGGCAGGAGGATCACAAATTTGAACTAGCCTGAGCAAATGACACACTTAGGGAGACTCTCTTTCAAAATAAAATACAAACAATAAAGGGCAGTGGGCATTTATTGTGAAGATCCCGGGTTCTCCCCAGTGGTGCCAATATGAGAACTTTTTTTTTAAACTTGTGTGATTATAAAATGCCTCCAGGCAGAGGAAGCTAAGAATTGCTATAAGCAAGTGAGACAATGGATATGTATGTTATCAGCTTGATTGTGGAAATCCTTTCACACTGTTTGCATGTCTGCAAAGCATGATGTATATTTTACATAGGTATTATTTTATTTGTTAATTAAACTCAAAAAATGGAAAAATTTCCCATCCTATCAAAGACTTGTTATTTTCTGGCAGTCAACTTAATGAGTATAATGTAGCATATCATTAAAGTTTGATTTCCATCTTCTTAATGATGAGTAATGCTGAGCAACTTGTCCTGTGCTTATTAGTAACTTGTATATCTTCTTTAGAGAAATGTTCTATTTAAGTTCCCAGCCCTTTTTTGAATTATTACATTCTGAAGACAAGGACTTATTAATTGGCTAATTTGCCCAACGTGGGCTCAAATTTGTGATATTCTTGCCTCAGCATCCCAAGGTGCTTGAAAATTTTTTATTGTTGTTGATTTATAGGAGTTCTCTAGGTATCTTAATTATTAATCTCTTATCAGATGCATGCTTTGTAATTATTTTCTTCTATTTAGTGGGTTCAATTTTTACCCAGCCTTTAAAAAAAACCTTTTATAATTTTGTTCATATATATTTATTTGAGAGCAACTTGGGGGGGTTTATAGCAAAATTAAAAGGAGGGCATGGTCATAGGGACGTAGCTCAGGGGTGGAGCGATTGTCAAGCATACACAACGAGGCCCTCGGGTCTGTTTCCAGCACAAGAGAAGATTGAAAGAAGACAGGACTGGACACATGTCCCACGCATCCTGGTTCCCACACATGGACAGCCTCTCTCATTTTGAGTGTCTTGACTCAAATAATTTTTAAAGTTTTTATGACGTTTGCTTTGCCTGTTTTTTGTGTTGTTGCTTCTATATTTAAGAGATCATCGCTAAATCCGATATTGTGGAACTTTTGCCTTGTCTTATTGTGTTGTCTTATATTTAAGTCTTGGACTTATTTTGAGTAAAACTTTACATATAATGTTAGCAAAGGGCCCATCTTTATTATTTAGCCCATGAATATCATTTTCCCAGTGTCATTTGTTGAAGACTGCCTTTTGCCCAATGAGTGGTTTCCACACATTTGTCTAAAATCATGCAATACATCCAAGGGTTTATTTCTGGCTCTGTTGCTTTCTTCTTTTCATTGGGCACATTGTCTTGGTTGCCTCTTTTGTTTGTTTAAAATGGACATTTGAATTTAGTGATGTAGTAAGTCTAGAATCAACCCTCCCTCTTCCCCAGAATGCATTTTAAACATGTATGTATGTATGTATGCATGCATGCAGGTACTTTTGTTGTCATAGGCTGTCTGTGGATCAAGGTTCAGCCTGAGCTATAAACTTAAGGTCTTCATTTTTGGGGGTATAGGGGAAGCTATGCCTTTTCCTGCACACAGTCACTTAATTTTTCCGAATTTGACATTGATTTGAAAGTCCTAATCTTTAATATCTAGCTCCCAAAATGAGGGGAAAATTTCCGAGATTTGGGGGAGAAGGACGGGATTTGGGATACATAAAGGCTGCAGTCAACTCGAGGAACTGGTGCACATGCATTTCATTCTTGGTCATTTTTATATCCCTTTCCCCTCCCCCCCTTCATCCCTTCTTTCCCCACATTCCTTTTCCCTTGCCACAACATCTATCTCTGGTTTCCTCCCATCACCATTTCCTTTTGCCCTGTATACTTTGGGTTCTCATAGTAGAGAAGCCATATGAAATGTAACCTTCTGTGTCTGATTCATTTTGCTAAGTGTAATGGTCTCCTGGTACATCCATTTTCCTACAAATGATTCAAATTTATCTTTCTTTATGGCTGGATAGTACTCTGCTGTGTACCTGTACTACAGTTTCTTGATCCATTAATCTCTTTCTAGACATAACAGCTGTTTCCAAGGATTAGTTATTATGAGTTGTGTTGCTATAGACATGGACATGCGTGTATCATCATTAGATGGTATCTTAACTCCTTCTGAAAGATACCCGGACAAAGTATAGTGGGGTCAAATAGGATATCTATTTTGCAGTTTTTCTTTGAGGAATCTCCATACTGATTTCTAAAATGTACCAGTTTACAGTCCCACCAACAATATATAAGGATGCCTGTTCTTTAACTTTATTGGCATCTATTGTTGAGTTCTTGATAATGGCTATTTTTTTTTTTTACTGGAATACATTGTTTTGGTTCGCATTGACATTTTATTTGCATTTTTCTAATGGCTAAAGATGTCGAACATTTTTTAAATGTACTTATTGGTCACTTGTACTTCTTTTGAGAGATGTCTATTCATTTGAATTTCCCATTTTTTTGGTAGGGTCTTTAATTTTGAGAGTGTAATTTTTAAAATCTTTATGTATTCTAGACATTAGCCCTCTGTCTGAGGATTAACTGGTAAATTTTTTCCCTAGTCTGTCAATTCTCTGTTCTCTGTTGACTGTTCCCTTTGCTGTGAAGAAGCTTTTTAATTGGTTATATTCCATTTGTTGATTCTTGGTGTTATCTCTTATACAGTAGATGTTCTGTTGAGAATGCATACGTCTTCCAGAGTTTTGACTATTTTATCTACCAGCAAGTTCAGTGTTCTTGTTTTAATATCTACATCTTTGTTCCATTTTGACTTTGATACATGGTAAAAATGTGGGTCTAGATTCATTCTTCTGCGTGTGGATAACCGGTTTTCACAGCACCATTTGTTAAAGAGGCTATCTTTTATCCAGTGTATGTTTGGATCATTTGTTGAAGATCAGGTGGCTAAAGGTGCTCTGTATCCTCAATTCTGTTACATTGGTCCCCCGGTGTGTTTTTATTCCAGTACCATGAGTGTTTTAAATCATTGTTCCTTTGTAATATAAACTGTTATCTGGTATTGTGATGCCTCCTGCTTTTATATTGTTGCGTAGGATTGTTTTTGCTATTCTGATCTCTTCTGGCTCCATATTAATCTTAGAATTTTGTTTGATCTATGAAAAAATGTTGTTATTTTGATTGGAATTGCATTGAATCTGTATATCAGTCTTGGTAGGATGGCCATTTTGACAGTATTGGCTCTATGTATCCAGGAATAGAGAACGTTTGTCTTTCTTCCTTTTCTTTTCTCTTCTTTCCTTTGCTTTTCTTTTCTTGTGTGTGTGGTATTGAGGACTGAACCCAGGGCCTTCACACTGAGCAGCATCCCCAGCCCATTTTTGATTTTTGAGACAGGCCTCACTAAGTCATTAAGTTGCCTAGGCTGGGCTTGTAATTGTGATCCTCCTGCTTCCACCACCCAAAGTGTTAGGATTACAGGCATGTGCCACTATGTCCAGTTTCTTCTATTTTCCAGTGTGCTTTTAATCTCTCTCTTTTTTTTTTTTCAGAGTACTACGATTTTCATCATAAAGGTCTTTCAATTCCTTGGTTAGGTTGATTCCTAGGTATTTAATCTTTTTGAAGCTACTGTGAATGGGATTGCTTTTCTGATTTTTAAGTGATTTTATTGTTGGCGTGCAGGATTGCTATTGATTATTGTGTATGGACTTTGTATCCGGTCACTTTGCTGAATTTCTTTATTAGTTCTAAGAGTCTTTTTTTTTTTTTTTTTTGCAATGGAGTCTCATTCTTTAGTCCATTTGGTCTTGAACTCACTTTGTAGCCAGGCTGGCCTTGAACTCACAGCAGTCCTTCTGCCTCAGCCACCCAAGTGCTGGGATTGCAGAAGTGTGCCACCATGCCTGGCTTGGTGCAGCGGAATCAAACTCAGGGCCTTGAGTTTGCTAGACAAGTGCTCTAACCTCTGTGCCCACCCCCCCCGCCCCCTGCAGCCCTTGGAGTCTTCTATGTAAAGGATCATATTGTCTGTAAATAGCAATACTTTAACTTTTTTCCTATTATATATGACCCTTTATTTCATTTTCTTGCCTGATTGCTCTGCTACGGTTTTGAGCCTCTATTGATCAGGGGTGGTTAGAGAGGAGCTTCGTTCTTTTCTGGACTTCGAAATCCTTTTATTTTCTCTTTATTTAATATGCCAAGTTGGCAGTACATTTGTCATAAGTGGCCTTTATCAGCTCGAGGTAAGTTTTTTTCAATCATGAATGGATTCTTGTCAAAGATTTTTTTTTTTTTGCATCTATTGTGATAATCATGTGTTTTTGTCCTCGCTTCTGTTTACATGGTGTTTTCTATTTTTGTTTAAACTTTGTCTGGTTTTAGTATCAGAGTAATGCTAGCTTCCGTGATGAAGTATGGCATGAGTCCTTCTTCCAGTTTTATGGATGAGTTGGAAAAGTACTGGTGCCAGCTCATTATATCCTCCAGGTGGCGCGTCAGTCAGAGGGTGAAGGACTGGCAACAGTGGGGAGGCGCTGTCAGAGTGACTGGTCGTCTCTTTGTGTCTCTGTGATCAGAACAGCAATAAAGTGATCAGCAGAGAGACCTCCAGTATCTCAAGGCCAGGGTCCTGCTACCTCTGCCTTTCAAGCCAGATGTGGCCACAGGTAACCAGTGGCTTGCCCTGGACCTGGAGTAGGGAATAGGCATTTCCTACTGTATAAGTAGCTCGAGCAGAATAAAATTAACTACAGGTTCCTAGCCACATCTTCCCCTGAAGTTGGCAGCGGTGGGAATACTCCACAGCAGTTACACTGGGAAGATCCTGTCAGTGCACTTGTTGTCTGGGTATAGGCAGATTTTTGGGGATGATTTCTACTCTTCTGTTTCCCAATTCTTTTTTTTTTTTTAAATCTCCAAATTCAGTATGAAGTAAGGTCATTAACTAAGTGAAAAAGTCAAGAAGAAAAGAGGAAAGGCTGAAAGACAGGTATCGAGAATAAGGAACAGTAACTATAGCAAGTCCTGCTTATTCAAGTGTTTTGTACTGGGTATAGAACCCAAGACCTTCACCCTGAGTTACATCCTAGCTCTTTTTAAATTTTTGTTTTGAGACAAGTCTTGCTACATTGTTAAATTATTGAATTGTTCAGACTGCACTTGAGTTTGTGATTCTCCTGCCTCAGCTTCCCACAGTGCTGGGATTACAGGAATAAACCAATACGTTTAGTTACTTTAGGGCTTACTATGTTTCAGGCAGTAAACAAATGTTTTACATCTATTAAATTATTTATTTTTTTTTAATGATCTCAAGATAGTTTCCCCTAGTACACACGAGGAAACTGAGGGACATTGAGTCGAAATTCACAAGCTACGAAATGACAACTACTTTTGAATGTAGCACATGGGAATAAAAGTGAAGTAGTGATTCTGGTGATTGAGCAGAAATACTAAAGAAGTATTGTAGGGTTGTCCATCACTAATATTCCATGAAATTTAAAATTTATGCCTGTAAAATTAAGGTGAAACAGCCCCATATGTACTTTTCAGAATTTACCAGTTAAGGCACAGGCACAGAGTAGGTCAATAGTTTGGTTTAACCAGACTCAGACTTTGCCTGGCAAGCTTGCTGGACAGAGAAGAGAGCAAAGGCGCTAGTGACATGTATGTCCAAACCTTGTGTGTGCCCTTCCTGGTCCTTACTTTCTTCTGTCTCCTTTCATTTAAATAGTTCAAACCCATTTGTCAGCTCTTTCCTTAATGTGACCTCCTTAAGATAAGTCCTTCCCCACACTTTGATATCGTTAGCCAGCAGTTGTTTTCTGTATTCACTTGTGGCATTATTTATAATTTTCTTATAGTATTAATTCAGTTTCTCCTTTCAACAAGAGGTTTCTCAATGCGTCTGAACTACTGTACTTGGCTTTAGTCACTCATGGGCAAGGACCATAACTTCCCCATTGGTATTCTGGCCCAGGCTTAGTTGGAGCAGGAGCTGGAAAAATATAAATTCTAACCTTCCGTGTACAAGGACCATGTAGGAAATGCTCAATAAATGTTGACTGAGTGGAATTAATGACTCAGCACATTTGGAGTGTCACTTTATTCTTCTCATGTTGACCTCGTCTTCAAGCGTCAGAACCAGTGTCCAGCAAATCTGTTTTCTTCTTTATGAGATCAATAGTTCAAGTCCTATCCAGTTCTTCATTATAGACTCTAATAGTGATCAGTATCTACTGTGGATCACTATTAATATGTTACTCTAATATTTAATAGCTTAGTAATAATTATATCAATGCTTGCTTTATGAAGGGCACCGTCATAAATGCTCTGTTTTAGTGCACTGAAATCTTGTGGTAATGCTAAGTGAGTTATTATTCCCATTTTAGAGAAGAGAAAACTTAGAAAAGTAATTGTCCAAAGTCACTCAGAGCAAGATTCTATAAATGCTCTTAATGTTTGTGTGCTCTCTGTTTCTTTCTTTTTCTTAATAGTGTTTTCTAACTATTTGGTTGTGGCAAACAGAAATTTTACACTGTGGCTCATAAAAATACACAAATGAAAGCTTCACAATGTAATGCACTTCGGCATTTCCTGTTGGATTTTATTCTATGTTACTTCATTAGAAACACCAGGTGGAGCTTCTTAAATTGGTTTCACAGCTCATGTAGAGGCTGAGTGTGCAGGCAGCACACCGCCACTCTAACAGTGTGCTTTCCTGCCTGCCTTTTCTGGAGAGAATGGATGGTTTGCAGGCCTTCTCCGGTTCTCCTGAACCATTGGTTTGTTTCATTTCCTCCCTCCCTCCCTCCCTGCCTGCTTGCCTGCCTCCCTGCCTCCCTGCCTCCCTGCCTCCCTGCCTCCCTCCCTCCCTCCCTCCCTCCCTTCTTCCCTCCCTTCCTTCCTTCCTTCCATCCTAGCTGGTGTATGTGGGAAATAACACAGCACTGAAGCTGCTGTTTAATTACTGAGTGCTGAGCATAAGTTAAATGACATATTCCCTTCTGAGTTACAAGTAACCCAGCCACAGAATTGCTGGAGGATTAGTTAAGACAATTCTAATTGAAAAGGAAATATAATTAATTTGAGAGAAGTTAGCTGTCTCTGAGGCAAATTGCCTCCCGTCCGAGGATCTCTTCTCAGTTCTGTCACACGGACTGAGTGCCTTGTTGGTAAAGAGGAACCTGAATTCAGCTGTTCTTTTTCATGCTTTCACTTGGTTATCAATTCACCAATCCATTTATTGGAAAAAGGCTCATTAAATGTGAAAGCTAGTTTTCGAGACAGGCCCTGGCTTTAGTATAAAATTTGATGTTTCTGGGGGGCAGAGACAGGAGGATTCCAAGTTCAAGCCCGGAATGGGCAACGTAAAAACTCAGTGAGACTCTGTCTCAGAAAAAGGGGGTGGGTGGGAAAAGGATGCTGGAGATGAAGGTCAGTGTGAAGGCCCTGGGCTCCATCCCCAGCATCTCTCTCTCTCTCTCTCTCTCTCAAAATTCAGTGTCAGTGGTCCAAGAGAAAACAGCCTCAGTCACTTGGGAAGACCAGGGAGGAGGCCTGTCCCTGGGTGAAGGAAACAGTGTCAGCCAGGGTATGATGCTGGAACTGAGCGAGATAAGACATGGATTTGCAGGGCTGAAGGAGTTGGACAAGAGGGGTGGGGGTGGGAGGCAGAGAACGCTCCACGGAGAGGAAAGATGGGTGGGAAAGTATAAGCACCCTGGAGCCCGGGGCTTGGGAGGGGTGGGTGGTGGCATGGGGCAGGGAGAGTGACCAGGCTGGCTCTGAAGATTGTCATAGCCTACGGGGAGTTTGCCCTTAAAGCTGGAGGGGACAGGGAGCCGCCGAGTGACACAGGCAGTGCTGTGTAGGAGCCCTGGGAACCGGGGCGAGCAGCGTGGGAACTGGCGCGAAGATGGTGCGCATGGGAGCGGGAGACTGTTCCAGGCAGGCAAGGCCAGCCTGCTTCCGCTTTCTGGGCCAGGCAGAGGTGGGGGCCGAAGGAGAATGACCAGATAAATGAAAACAAACTAGCGAGCTTCCTTTAGGAGGCTGTGTCTGGGGCCACCAAGACCTCCTGGTGTGACGTCACAGGGAGACAGACACTGGGAGTTCACGGCTCTTGTGACTGAGACAGGTCCGCCAGTGACACGTCCCTGATGCTAGTCAGAGCACGAGGGGTGAGTGGGTGTGTGGACACAGAAGGGAAGAGTGAACCCCGTCATGTCCGCCACCAGGGAAGAATTTGAACGAGAACATTTTTCTCTGTATATCCTTCCGTTAGTGTGTTCATGGTACCTGTTAATTCACGTATCAATTCCATGCAGCTTGGGGAGTTAGTGCATATATGTATTGTTTTGATCTTTTCATTTAACTGCTCCCTCCTTATTTCTCCCGTCCCTTGTCCTCGGGTCCCCTTCCCACCTCTGTGAAGTCTATTACCTATCTTCCTTGGTTTTTGTTTTTTTGGTCATTTATATTTTGGGTGTCTCATGTAAAGGAGACCGTATGATGCTTGACCTTTTGTGTCTGATTTACCTCGTTCAGCATGATGGTCTCAAGGTGTATCCATTGCCTTTCTTTATGGCACCATAATATACACCAGATTTTCTTTATTCATTCATCAGTTGATGGACATATGAGCTGTTCCCAGGATTACCAGGCGAGTCGTGCTGCTGTAACCATAGGAAAGCACTTGTCTCTGGAATGTGATGTCTTTAGTTCTTGTGGAAAGATGCCCAGGTGAGGTATTGCTAGATAAAATAGGACTTATGGTTTCAGCTGTCTAAGAAATCTCCATACTCATTTTCATAGTAGTAGTAGTTTACAGTCTTATCAACAATGTAGAAGTTTTCATTTTTCCCTATATCCTTGACAATATTTTTGAGTTCTTGATGATAGCCATTCTGATGAAAGTTGAAGTCTCAGTATTTTGATTTTTCTCTGATAGCCAAAGATGTTGAACATTTTTTTTTCATGTACTTGTTGGCTATTTGTAATTCCACTAAGAGGTATTTATTCATTTCAGTTACCTGTTTTCTGATCAGGTCTTTTATTTTTATTTCTTTATACTAGATACTGTCCTCTGTCCAAGGAGTAGCTTGCAAATTTTTTTTTCCCATTCTGTGAGTTGTCTTTTTACCTGTGGATTGTTTCCTTTGCTGCAAAAAGCTTTTTAGTTTAATATGATATAATCTCATGTGTTGATAGTGGTATTATCAACTACCAGAGTTCTCTTCATGAAGTCCTTTCTCATGCCTGAGCCTTCTAGGGTTTTACCCATTTTATCTCTCAACAGGTTCAGTGCTGTAGTTTTAATGTCTAGTTCTTTGAACCATTTTAATTTGACTTTAGGATAGAGTTAAAAATACATACCTAGGTTCATTCTCCATGTGGAAAACCAGTTCTCCCAGGACCATTTGGAAGAGACTGTCTTTTCTCTAGTGAATGGCTTCGGCTCCTTCATCACAGATCAAATGGCCGAGGCTGTTTCTAGACCTGTGTTCTGTTTCCCTGATCCTCCTGTCTGTTTTTGTGCCAGCAGCACATGTAGCTTTAATTACTTTTGCTTTGTAATAGAAGTTGAAGTTTGCAGTTGCGATGCTTCCTGCTTTGAGCTTGTTGTTCAGAGTTGCTTTCTGGTTTTTTTTTTCGGGTTCCATATAAATTTTAGAATTATTGTTCTCTAGATGTGTGAAGAAGGCTGGTGGCATTTTTGTTGTTATTGGATTGAGTTTATATATCATTCTTGGTGGTATGGCCATCTTGATAGTGTTAGGTCATGTCTGATAGTCTGCCTACGCAGGAACAGGAACTGTCTTTGCTTTTCTAAAGACTTCTTTAGCCTCTTTCTTCAGGGTGCTTTCGTTTTCACTGTGGAGATCTTTCACTTTCTTTGTTAATTTTATACTTAAGCATTTAATTTTTTGTGGCCACTCGGAAATTGTTTTCCTAATTTCTTTCTTGGTGAATTCATTGTTGGCATACAGGCTGTAGCCTAGGAAGCGGTTGCTGGCTTGCTCATTCAAGTTCAGGGGAAGAAGAAAGCACAGGGTTGGGGGAGAAAGACTGTCAGAGTGGGCAGCAGACTGCGCTATTGGGGGCAGTGCGACAGGGGGTCAGGGGAGACGAGGGGTGCAGCGGTGCAGGTTGGGATGCGGCAGTGAGGGGCTGGTCATCGTGATTGTGGGCGAACACTGGTGACAGTTTCTTTGGCTCAACTAATTCTAATGGAGCATCCATCTGCTCTGAGCATTCGAGTAAGTCCTAGGGCTAAACTGGTGAACAGAACAAGATTAAAAGGCCTTTCCCTTGCAAACTTACATGCACAGCTGACCTGGGGTTGAACCCTGAGTCTGTTGCTTCTTTCCGACATGGTCTTGGAAATTATTCAGTGTAATTTACCAGCCCTTCAAAGGGCGTGGTAACCACCATGCCTGTGTTGCTGGGTAGCTGTGCCTAACCTTTGGCTCAGTGCCTGGCACCTCCTTATCTCTCAGTAAGCATTTACTATGTCAACTAGATCGAAAGCTACTTTTCCAGAGATATGTCTATGCTGGCAGCTAAGGGAGACCTGATTACACCTAAAAGTGGACCCCTGATTAAGGAGTGCATTTCCAGGGATGGGACAGGCCTGGCTTGTTTGTGTATGTTGTGGTTAGGATCTGGAGTGTCCCCCAAAAGTCTCATGTATTGTAATGGAACCATATGATGTTGGTGGATTGGGGTCTGGTCTGGAGGGGTGGATTGCAGTTAAGTTAGGATTAATGGTGTGTAGTGGCCACACCTGGATGCAGGAGGGACTGGTTACTGGGCGGAGACCTGAAAGGATACATAAGCTGCACCTGC
>PVKB01005426.1:0-24298 GCA_004027205.1 Ctenodactylus gundi
TTTTTAAGCTATACCATGGTGTATTTGAAAAGGGGACATTTTGGTGCCTGTCAGAGTTGGGTTTGAATTCTAGCTGTGCCAGTTATTGGCTGTGCAGCCTTGAAACAGTCACTTTACTGTTGTTTCCCTCATCTATAAAATGGGTGTAAAAATATCTATCTCAGAGAATTACTGTGAGAATTGAAAAAAATAGAACTTGCAAAATACCTAGCTTAGCATTTGACCCACAGTAGACGCTCAGGGCTACTTACAGTCCATCCTCTTGCAGTTTCCCATGCGTGGTACCTGAGAGATTCCCTCAAATTAATCACATCAGTGTTTTTTTGTTTGTTTGTTTGTTTGTTTGTTTGAGACAGAGTCTCCTCTGTAGCCTAGGCTGGTCCTGAACTCATTATATAGCTCAGGCTGGCCTTGGGTTCACAGCAGTCCTCCTGCCTCAGCCTCCCGAGTGCTGGGATTACAGGCGTGCGCAACCATGCCTGGTTTATGTGGTGCTGGGGAATCGAAGTCAGGGCTTTGTGCTTGCTAGGCAAGTGCTATGACTTCTGTGCCCTTCCTCCAGCCCCTCATCAGTGTTTCTGAAAAATTTTTTTAGCAGTTTTAGCAGTTTTTTCATAAAACAATCTCTTATATGGAGCCCTAATACCTAAAACAAATAAAAGCAGAATTTTATTAGTATCAGTGTAACTTAAACTTTACATTTATAGGGTTTTTTTTTTTGAGTCTTCCTCTGTAGTTCAGGCTGAACACCTTCTGTAGCCCAGGTTGACCTCAAATTTACAATCGTCCTGTCTCAGCCTCCTGAGTGCAGGAATCACAGGGGTATGGTACCATGCCCACTAGTAACACTATGACTGTCAACTATCCCCTGGTAACTGTAGGGGGGTCTGAATGATTTTAGGCTTCTGAAAATGGGTGTTGGATGATCTCTCCAAATGAGGCCTTAGCAATACCCCTGAGGACCCCTGGGGATGCAGGGCCTGAGACACAGACTGATCCCCTGTAGTACAGCACCACGGGTAGCAGGACCCAGTGGAATGTCACTAGGGTGCCCAGAGGAGACACCTGAACCCACAAGTGCCCACCAGCCTCTAGATTCAGCTGGGATGAGAGTCCTGAAGCCCAGTGCTGGGGCAGAGTCCTCAGTGCTTCTTGGATCTGTCATAGCCTGGGCAATTTAGTGACTTGGCGAGACTGTATCTCAAAATTAAAAATAACAGTGCTCAATGTGAAGGTCCCTAGACTCACTCCCTGGTACCACTAATAACAATAATAAATAGGTAAATAAATAAAATAATTTCTTCTTCCAAAGAGATCTGAGACAAACCCCAGGCACCAAGGAGGCGAGAGGCTCCCCAGTTAAGCTGGAAGGGCTGGACAGGTGATGCGATGACAGCACCCAGCTTTTGTCTTTGCCCCTTGCAGCTGTGCTCAACCCCTCCCCCCCACCCCCCCACCCGCTGTGGCACAACCCCTAAGTGCTCCTGAGGAAGGAGCAGCCCCAAGGAGCTAAGGCCTCTGGCCAGGATCACCCAGCACATCAGAGGGCATTGCCTCTGATCAACAGAGGTGATGTCACCTCCTGAGGGATCAGGACACAGGCTGCAGTGGTGGTCTGGCTGGGTCAGGTGTTGGGAGAGGACAGAGCACAGGAAGGGTTGAGGACAGGGCTGAGGTGGAGGCCAGGAAGGAAAGCCCCACAGGCAGGCAGGCCATGTGGGAAGGGACAAAGACGATTTCCCCAAGGACAGGGCATCCAGAGAACTTGGCCCAGGTCCAGGAGTGTGCTAACAAGAACCCATGCGCATCTTGGATTCAGGCTCAGCAGGGCATCCCACCTCCTGAGTCTCTCCCTCAGTCCCCCACCCGCCTCAGTCCTTCCTCAGAGGAGCCTGTGCCTGTGGTGGTTGGCACTTCCTGCTTGAGTACTGTGGAGTTCTGACCTGGGCTGTGGAATGGGTGGCCAGCATGTGTTGGGTGGGGGCAGCAGCCCCAGGCAGTTAATCCCTCAGTCTGCACTTGCACTGGGAGATACTGAGACATTCTCGGAGCCCAGTGGCATCCTACAAGGGTCCGCCCCACCAGTGTGAGCCACACAAATGTGCCTGCTTTTATCCCCTTAGTAGTTCCAGCAGCACCTGAGCCTGTGGGTCATGAACCTTTCTTTGTATAGGAAAATTTCTGGGCACCCTGGTGTGGCTGAGTCTCAGATGCTGGCAGACCAGCTCTTTTGCCCGTCCCCAGGCTGAGAACTTGGGCACGTTTGGGAGCCGCCTGGGGTGGAGATTTGGGTAACACAGTTCCAGACAGAGCATAGATGCTTTTCCCTGGGAGACTATAAACCTTTTTTTCTGGTACTGGGGATTGAACCCAGGGCCTTCATGCTGAGCTACATCCCCAGCCCTTTTTAATGGTTTTAAATTAAAAGAGTCTCACTAACTTATTAGGTTGCTTAGGCTGGGTTCCAGTTTGCAAGAATTTGCAATCAATCATCCTGCCTTCCAGAGTGCTGGGATTAGAGGTGTTGTGCCACCATGCCTGGGACTTTGGTACCTTTTATAAAAAGTTTTATTGTAAGTGAGAAAAAAGTACTGTGAGAAAGGGCTCTTTTCTCAATCTTACAGTCCTCAGAGTATTAATGAGAACTAGGAGTTATGAAGTGCCTGTATTTAAGGACACCAGAGGGCCCTGCGTTGGGGACAACTACACATCACACGAGTGGCGCAAGGTCCCCCCACCTCAGCCTCTGAGGCTAGGCGCCTCACCTGTGAAGGGGAAGCTGGCAGCATGACCTGGGAGCCTTCTGCAGGTTTGTCTACCCATGTGCCATGGCCCAAGCTGGTCCTCCTGTGTCCTCTGCTGATCACCCAGCAGTCAGGGAGTGAAGGGTCCCAGAGGGGAGGCAGCGCAGCCTAGAAGATCAGAGCTCAAGTTCCTTCTAGTGGCAGGGTGCTATGTAGCATGGGAAGGCCTCCCTCTCTGGGCCTCAGCTTGGGTCTTCTGTACAGCAGCCTCTGAAGGCCGGAAGACCGTTGGCTGTGAGGCACAGTGGGAGACTGAGGCTGGCCGGGCAGGATGCCATGGCTGCTTGGAGGAAACACCTAAAGGGGGCACATGGGACAGTCTTGGCAAGAAAATAGAGACAAAACTGAGCAAACACCAGCATCCAGGGACAGCTCTTCTTGGGCCAAATATAGTTAAACTCTTGGAGCATATTTTCCATTCAATTTTTGGTCTTTGCATAAGAGCAGCTCTTTATCCATGTCCCCAGAGCAGACTGGGGCCGAGGCACTGGCTGATTCATGCTGGATGCTAGTGGGCCTGGCATGTGCCCAGCCCTGCCCGGCTGCCAGCGCTCTCTGAGGGAAGTGTCTGTGCCTCCGCTGGGGCTGGGGTAGGTGGTCTCCTACAGCAGCTGCTGCCAGGAAGGCCGAGCAACTTAGTTCTGGGGTGTGGGGGGGGGGGTCCCTTGCCCCAGGGGACACCCAGGTAAAGATGAGGGTCCGTTGTATTTCCGTGCAGGTGCCTGTGGCACAGGGGTGGTGTACCAGATGGCCACAGTGCAATAAGTCCTCTCTGCCTGCCTGATCACTGACTGCTGCCTGTGCTTTCTTAGGTTTGAGGTAATAAGAACTGAAAACAAAAAGAGTAAAAAAATAACAAACAACATCAACAAAAACCTTGTGAAATCCTACAGGCTTAGTGGCACAGGCCTGAACTTAGAAGCTGATCATTTAGCTTACTGTGAGGACCTGGGCTAAATCCCTAGTACCATAAACAAATAAACAAAAACAAAATAAACAAAAAATAGTTGAGGGGCAACCCACCCAGATCCATCCCTACTGGATAATGGGAGCTTTTACCCCTCAGTCCTTTATTTTGAGTAACAGCTCTTCATTCAGAAACAAAGGATAGAGGGTGGATGGGTCCTGCCCTCTGGGAGGGAATCCCAAGTGGGTTGCCCCCTCTGTCCTTCGTTTCCAAATAAAGACCCATCTTACCCATTATATACCTTGCTAAAAAAAATCACAGATGAGGTAGGAGGATTTCCATGAAAAGAGCCAGCCTGGGCTATATAGTGAACTCAGGCCCAGCCTGGACTGCACAGCAAGACCCTGTCTCAAAAAAAAAAAAAAAAAAATCAATTTGTGAAATCCAAATAAGGTCAGCATTTTGGTCCGTGGTGCAGAACCAATGTCAGTTTCTTGGTTTGATGGTTGTGCTTGGGTTATGAAGGTGATGACATTGGGGACAGGAGAGGAGGTCAAAAAGGAATGTGGCCCTATTCAGTAACTCATGGGCATTGCCAGTTATTTCACAGAAAGAGAAACAGAGACAGAGAGAGAGAGAGTGGTATCCCTGGGAATAAAAGTGTGTCCTTTCTGTGTTGGAATGCACGCATCCCACCCCCAGGGCACCTCATGTCCCACTCAGCCGTGGAAGAAGGGACCCTGAAAGATGAAATAAGCGCTCAGCCCAGCGCCTATCCCGGAGCAGTGGCTCAGAAACGGTTTGCCACTGTCACCATGGCGATTCCCACTTTAAGACATAGCAGCAGCAGGAGATCCAAGATGACTGGGCCAAATTACGCAGCTGGAAAGTAGCCACCACTGGCCCTGAGTCCCTGTGTCCAGCTGAGAACTCTGCATCCTGTAGACAGGGTTATTGTCAAGCCTCAGGGCTTCTCGCTGGGGTCTGACTGCCCTCTGCCTGTCTTGTCTGGGGCTTCTCTTTTCCCATATCTCTTTTCCCAGTGGGGCACGAGGCTGTCCTTGGAGGTCCCCTGCAGGCCAGGCACTGGGGACCATGGAGGGGCAGAGGGTGGAAAACCTGGAGTTTAGGAAGGAAGGGGCTAACAGGGCTGCTCCTGAGCCTCTGCCGCTAGCTAGAGTCCTGAGCCACACACTCCATCCTGCCGGCCTGTCCCTGTTATGTGTTACGTGCCTGGCTCTGATGCCCTAAACGCCGTGGACAGCACAGCATCTCTGGTGGGAGGTTCCCCTGCATCCACTGTAGCCCCAGCTCAGCTCCCTGAAGGCAGCCCAGGGGTCAGCACAGGGCGATCTACAACAGAGCCAGCTCCTGTCCTGGGCCCTGCCCTACCTGTAACCTGCCTGACTGTCTGTGTTGTAGAGGACACCTACAGCTCTGAGGAGACTGTGGACCACCAGCCTGTCCACCTGAGGGTGATGGACACTGCAGACCCGGTAACCTTCCCCATTACCCTGGAGGGCTGAGGTAGCATGGACTCCTGGGAAAACCTAGCCTTGGATGGGAATGTGGGTCTCTTTAAAGCTCCATTTCCTGTGGACTGAGTTTTGAACTTTTGAATCCTTCCTTTGCTAGATGAGAAGGAGGTATGGGACCTGGAGGAGCTGGCAGTTGCCAGGATCAGCTCTGGGTCCCTGTGCTGTGGGGCTTTGTACACACACACACACACACACACACACACCACGCACACATTGCACACCTGTTGACACTGATGCTCCCTATGAGAGCCTGTTGGTTGCCTTCCCCCACATCCTCAGCACCTCTTGCCAAGGCCGCATGCCAGTTATCTCAGAAGCCAAGAGGGCAGCATGAACTTGACCTGAAATCAGCAGTGCCCAGAGACAGCAGGTCTCTACAGGGGCCATGCCAGAATCTTTGGCCGTGTGCCCCAGCAGCCAAGGTCTCCAAGTCCCTGGTCGGGTGGCAGGAGGGAGGGTCATGAGACAATGTCTCCCTTCAGGCCAAGCCAAGTCCACACTCAAGGGCCTCTTTGAGAAGAGCTATGCTGAGACCCGGAGGGGTGAGGGGTGATGGGAAGGGTGCTCAGGGGAAGGCCTTTGCTTGGGTCCTCTGTGACCTTGGTGTCTCTGCCTCAGGACACCCCCAGGAACTGTGAGCGCTACCTGAACTGGGCCCATGCCTTCCTTGTGGTGTACAGCGTGGACAGCCGCCACAGTTTCGAGGGCAGCAGCGTCTACCTGGAGCTGCTTGCCCTGCATGCTAGGGAGACACAGCGTGGCTTCCCAGCCCTGCTGCTGGGCAACAAGTTGGACATGGCCCAGTACAGGTGAGTGCCAAGGCAGCATGCTGTGGGACAGGGCATACAGGATGGAGTTGGCAGAGCACAGTGGGCATTGGTCTTCCCAGACAGGAAGGGGAGAGCATTCAGGCCACATAGGGGCTGGACCCCAAAGATCAGAAGCCATGCTTTCCATTGTCATGAGCCTGCCCTTCCTCTCTGTCTCTGTTTCTTTCTCTTTCTGCTTTGTCTTTCCATGCCTGAGCCTGTGTGACCTGGTCCCACCCCAGCTGCTGACTGGCTGTTCGGTGCCCAACTCCAACTGCAGGGAGAGGCTCTCATGGAGTGTCGGGGTCAAGTATCTGCTCCAGTCCGGCAAGCTTTGCCCACCCAGATGTGACCCCACCCCCCACATCCCGGGCTGTGCTGAGGACAGGTTCTCATAAAAAGGCTGGACTTAAATCAGAAGGTGGGGACTGGGCCAGAGGGCAGACACGAAGAGCACCACAGCGGTGTTTGAATTGGCTGGCACTGTGTTTTTGAAGACAGGAGCCAGAATGCTTAGAGGTGGAGGGTGCTTCGATGTTCCCTCCTGATCCCACGGGCCTGGCCACTCCCCGTGGCTCCTCTCCACCCTCTCCCCACGTTCTAGTTGCCTCCTTGCCCTGAGGTACCTGAGACTGGAATGCACACTCACATGTCAGTCTCACCAGACTCCCCATGCAGACACCATCCCGGGGCAGCCAGTCCACCTGCTTTCCACCGTCCCTCCTGGCTCATGGCTGCTGACTCCTGCTTTCTCAGGCCTCAGAGGTCTAGTAACTGATGTTAGCAAGATGGGGGTGGGTGTGGGGCTTTGTTTAGAACAGGTTAGATGCTGGCCTGGTGGCTCAGGCCTGTAATCTTGACCCTCTGGGAGGCTGGAGCAGAAGGATTGCAAGTTCAAACCTAGCTTGGGACAATTTAGTGACTTAGAGAGACACTGTCTCAAAAGGGGGGGGGGGGGCGCGGCCTGGAGATATAGCTCTGAATGAAGGCCCTGGGCTTGAGTCCTACCCCACAAAAGTCAAGTTCTTCCTTCCTCAGATCAGTGAGCAGAAGGGACACCAGCTAGGGACAAGGAGATGCTCTGCCCCTGCCTTGTATCCCAGAGTCTCCCTCTGATGTCCCTGCCACCAGGGAGCAGAACCCAGGCAGCTAGCCAACTCCACAGGAACCTCTTGGCTCAGGAATGTGTTCCCCTGACTACCACTCTCTGTCATTAACTGGGCTGGGCCATCCGCCCCAGGAATAGCAGGGAGCCAGTGGTGGTCAAGAGGATTTGACTTGGCCTTGAGACTTCAGGTACTCCTGTCTGTCCCCTCATCTGGACATCTGGCTGACCCCAGAGCTGGCCTGTGTCTTACCCCTAATTGGTTCCCAGGGCATTCAGGGCAGTAGCTCCCAGGACCTTCCCAGTTCCAGAATTCTCTTGTGTTGTCCCATGAGGTGGCACAGGAGCAGGGGAGAAGAGGTGCTTGCTCACCTTTGCTCACCAGGAAGTGTCGTTCCCCCTGCTGTCTCCTGACCCTCCCCCGCGCAGGCTGACAGATGTTCCCACAAGCCCCAGAGCTCTGGCAGCTGCCAGCTCCCTGAGTCACCTCTGTGGGTCAGAAAATTCACCCGCCTTCCTCTAGCTCCAAGTCTCCAAGCTGGACTGTGGGTGGCTCATTTCCTGGCAGGGGTAGAGCAGAGAGAAGGGGAGGACCTCCCTCTGGCCAGTGGCAGGTCTGGCAAAAGGGACTTGTGGCTGGCTTCTCTCTCACCTTCACCCTCATTTTATCAGCCTCCATGTATTGAGCACTCATGTGTGCCTGGTACTGGGCTAAGTACACCACTTAGCACAATCGATAGCACAACTCTGAGAGGCAGATGTTGTGAACCCATTGTACAGTGAGAAAGCAGGGCTCCGAGGAATGGAGTTGTGGCAGGACCTGGCCACGAGGTGGGGAGCTGCAGGTCGGCCCATCCTGCCTGGCCTGGAGCAAACCCCTCCTGACTCCCTGCCTCGTCCCGCTCCCTTGCCAGGCAGGTCACCAAGGCCGAGGGCGCGGCTCTGGCTGGCAGGTTTGGATGCCTGTTTTTCGAGGTCTCCGCCTGCCTGGACTTCGAGCACGTGCAGCACGTCTTCCACGAGGCCGTGCGGGAGGCGCGGCGGGAGATGGAGAGGAGCGCCCCCGCCCGGCCCCTCTTCATCTCTGAGGACAGGGCCCCGGGTCACCAGGTTCCACTCACTGCCCGCCATGGGCTGGCCAGCTGCACCTTCAGTACTCTGTCCACAGCCAGCCTGAAAGAGATCCCCGCTGTGGCCCAGGCCAAGCTGGTCACCGTCAAGTCGTCCCGCGCCCAGAGTAAGCGCAAAGCACCCACCCTCACCCTACTGAAGGGCTTCAAGATCTTCTGAGGGAACCCCAGCCGCTGGGCAGTGCCGCAGGGCAGGGGCTGCCTTGGCACCACCAGCCCTTCCTTCTGATGGACCACTGGCCTTTACTGTGGACAGCTGAGCCTGCATCCAGCACCAAGCAGTTCACAGTGTGAGCCAAGTGGCCAGCTGGGATGCTACTCTTGTTCCTTCCAGGCCTTAGACTCCATGGTAACCACTGCATCCGGGATCCTGGAGGGAAGTGGCACCTGTGACAGCCCAGAGACCTGGAGTCAGCTGTGAGCAGCTACATCCTGTCACTGTGACCCCTGTCTGTCACAAATAGCCAGGTCCGCTGTGCCCCCTGATGGACAGCTCCCAGAGGCTCTGTCCCTGTGAGGGCCCTGGGGTTCTAGCACCACCTGGTGGAAGAGAAAAGGCAGAGTGGCTGCTCAGGAGTCTGGAGCCTGGTCCTCACATCCTCTTCTGACTCACAGAAGTCCTAGGTGACAAACTCGGCGGTTTATCCAAGGAAGATCTGGTTAAAATAACCCTATAGGAAGGCTGGTCAGGAAAGTCGCAGGCCAGGTGTTTCCAGCACTGCGTTTCTGAGTGAGGGTAGAAGGGGGGGCGCGTGGGCTGTCCTGTGCAGAGGCCTCTGGCACCTTCTTATCAACATGCAGGGTCCTTCTGTCCCCTTCTCTCCTCTTTGTTCAAGACTCTGCCACCCACCTTCAACAAGCTTAATGACCAAGGCTGCAGAGCTGTTCTCTGCCGTCACAGGTCCAGACCCCAGAGAGCTGCTAGCTGCCAAGGTCAGGTGTCCCCTGGCAGGCCCTGATGGCCTGCCCACTTGTACTTTCTACTGTGATTTGGCAGCACTTGGGGCCATCAGCAATGGTCCAAACGTTATTTTGGCAGTCCTGCCGATCAAACCCAAGGCCTTTGTACTGAGCTACATACTCCAGCCTCCCTGCCCCCCCCCCCCTTTTCTTTTTTTCAGATGGGTTTTGCCACATTGCCTAGGCTGGGATCAAACTTGCAGTTCTCCTGCCTCAGCCTCCCAGGGTACTAGCATTAGAGGAGTGTACCACCATGGCTGGCTGAAAGCCCATTTTTGCAAAAAACTGAAACACTCTGGTCAATAGAGCACATTTTTGCATTAATGGTATCGTGTGGCCATGGCACAGCTTATATAAAGCACCCAGGCTCAGAAGGCTCCAGATGCACCCTCGGCAACATGCTGGTAGCAGGAGTCTCTCGGAGGCACAGGCACCAGGAGTCTTCTGACACTGTGTCTTGTGAACCCTTGGCATATGAGCTGGTGCAGGAAAGGGCCCTGGCTGGCAGAGGGCTGGGACGGGGGTTCTGACCCCAGAGTCCTGGTCCCGCTCCTTGCGGTGAGAGGTCCCTGGAGCTTGGACTGGAAACTTCTCTAACCCAGTCTTCAGCCCCATTCTGCAGATTGAGAAGCTGAGGCCAGAGACAGGCTGAGAAATACTGCAGAACACACACTGAAGGTCCTTACCAAGCCCCTAAGCCCCAGCCGGTGAGGTTTTTGTGTTTCTTTTTCCCTTTTCGTGCTGGGATGGAACCCAGCCACACCATTCTACATCCCAAGCCCATTGTTTGGTTTTTATTTTGAGACAGGGTCAGGCTGGGCTTGAACTTGCAGTCCTCCTGCCTCAGCTTCCCAGAGTGCCCAGCTCTGGCGAGGCATTTTGCACTTTGCTCCAAGCCACTTTGCTGTGTGTGTGGACCACTGCCATTTGAACAAACTATACAATCCCAACTGCCCACTCCCAGAAGCATTTTAATAAAAGATTTTTTTAAAAAATAAAAGCATTTTCTCTTGATTGCAGTTCACTCACTCTGTCTCATAAAAGCAGCCTGTTTGGGGGAGGCTGTGATCCTAAGAGGCTACAGCTGAGCTCAGATCGCCACCGCGTGTGCTTGGCTCGGGGTGGCGCATGCTCTGTTCACTCAGTAGCTCTTGCTTTCTGGTGGTTCTGGAAAGAGGATCACTGGCTCATCTTTTGCTGTTGATTCGGTTCCCACCTGGGTCAAGTTTGGCTTTTCGGAGAGCAGCGTCTCCCTGAGGTGGTTCAGGCTGTTGTCTTCTTTGCTTCCAGCCTCCTCCAGGTACAGGGTTTCTGGTGGCTCCTTGTCTTCTGGCTGCAGCTTGCGTTTTCTGGAAGGAGAGGACACAGTGTTGTCTAGAGGCCCGGAGGGCTTAGGTCTGGGGCTGGAGAGTTTGAGGGGGACCTGTGTGGTCTGGGAGTTGCGGGGTGAGAAGTGTGCTGGGTCGCTGTTCCTTTGACAGAGAAGTGGCTTCCACCTGCATGCACTGTTGCCGCCTATCCATGCACTCACCTATGAACTCACCTTTTATTGTAATGACCTGTCCCTACAGATGAGGAAAATGTGGTTTAAAGAGGCCAAAAAAGCTGGGCCTGGTGGCACAGGCCTGTAATTTCGGTATTCTGGGAGACTGACAGAAGGACTAAGTTCAAGCTCAGCCTGGGCATTTTAGTGACATAGTGAGACTCAGTCTCAAAATCAAAATGGTGTTGTGTAGGTAGGAGGTGGGCTGGAGCAATGGCTCAGTGGTTAAAGGTTGCCTTGCAAGTGCTGAGTACGTGAGGTTGATTCCCCAGCGCCACATAAACTGGGCATGGTGATGCACACCTGTAATCCCCACACTCAGGAGACTGAGGCAGGAGGATTGTCCTGAGTCCAAGGCCAGCCTGGGTTCCATAGTGAGTTCAGGACCAAACTGGGCTACAAAGCAACACCTTGTCTCCAAAAAAAAGTTCTAGGGATGTAACTCAATGCTAAGACCCCACATTTAATCACCAGTGCCAGAAAAAAAAACCTTATAACAAAAGAAAAAAAATTTGGAGGCTGGTCCTGAACTCACTGTGTAGCCCAGGCTGGCCTTGAACTCCAGCAATCCTCCTGCCTTGTGCTAGCTAGGACTACAGGCATGTGTGACCCCACCCAACTACTCTTTATATGGTGTTAGGGGACCAAACCCAGAGCAATAGGTAAGTGCTGTAACCACTAAGTTACACTCCCAGGCCCCCAAATCCTTGTGAAACTTTATGAAAATTTTATATAGGAAGAAAAGAGCACCAAAGGAACACACACCCAGGTTGTGTACATAAGTCTCCTATGGTGAGTTCTGTGTTCTTTTTTACCAAACTCTGCTATTTTGGTCCTGGGGTTGTTATTGCATAGTTCAGGTCCTCGTCCCTTTACACCCTCTCCACTCAGTTACTACAGGACTTACCTGACATCCACCCTCTGTGCTCACTTCTCCAAGCCAGTTTATCTGCTACCCGAGTCACGCGTGGAGAACCCTACCCCGCACACCCCATCCAGCCCCACCACCTTCATTGGCTCCCACTGCCTGCTTCCTCAACCTGCTGTTCCTTTCAGGGGGTCCCACAAATCTGTCCTCTCTTGGAGCTCACTTAACTCAGAGTTCCCTAGACTTCCACGCCACAACGGAAGGACCAGCTGTGCTAAGAGTGGAGGGCCAGAGAATCCGCTTCGCCCTACGTTTGTTCAGGTTAGGGTGACAGCCACCTTGCTTGTGAGTTGAACTTGTTTTGGGGAGGGGAGGGTAGCTGTTTTGGGGAGGGGAGGGTAGCTGGGAATGCTTCTTGATAGGGTAAGGGGCATAGTTACCTTTTTTATTTTTGTGCTACTGGGGATGGAATCCAGGGCCTTCACACTCAGCCTTTTTATTTATTTTTTAAAATTTGAGACATGGTCTTCGCAGTTCACTAAGTTGCTCAGACTAGGTTTGAACTTATGATCCTCCTGCCTCCGCCTCCACAGTGCTGGAATGCCAGGCTTGTGCTGTTCCTGTTCCATTACGCTCAAAGTCATCTTTTACGGGCTACCCTCGTCTGGCTCTTGCTTGCTTGCTAGCCAAAGCCAGGGGTAGAAATCAGGGACAGTTGCTTTTTCCCCCTAGCTTTAGTTTCTCAAAGGACTCATTTTTCCCACCCCAGAGGGTGGCCGGCTCCTCACCTGTTTGCCTGGATGCTCCTCACCAAGAGGGCCATGCTTATGATGACCACCACAGCTGTCAGGGCGAGGATGGAGTAATTCCAGGCAGATGCTGAGGAGGGGCACAGAGGACATGCCCTGAGGACAGTGTAGGCACCCCCCCCCCTCTCCGCCAGGCTCCTAATAAACAGCCGGGGTGCGAGCTCAGACCCAGCTCACAGCCATCATCCTCCCTGGCTGTGGAGAAACCTTTGTCAAGGCCTTGCTCTGGAAAAGCCCCAATCCACAGGGGAGGCACAAAAGCTGGGGGGATAGGCCAGGGGCTAGGAGAAACTTCACAATCTGCAATTTTACCTCCCTGTGGAGTATGAGGAATAGGAGGGAGGGGGGGTGAAGAGAGAAGGGGGAGGGCACAGTGACAGGTAAACTGGATCCAGTAACTACCAGCAGGTAATCCACAGTCTGAAGGTGGATCCTCTCCCAATTTGAGGTGGGGTGCAGCCTCAGGGCTTTGCAAGCTGACCCTAGGCCTGGGCTGTTGTACTGAGGATTGCACCCCCAGCGTTCCCATGGAACTCCATCCCCTGCCCATTTTGTGTTTTTATTTTGAGATAGGATCTTGCCAAGTTGCCCAGGCTGAGCAAGAACTTGAGATCCACCTGCCTCAGCCTCCCTCAGTGCTAGGATTACAAGCTTGCGTTACCATATCCAGTTGGGATGACTGGGTGGCCGAGTGAAGGATCCCCATCCAGCAACAGGAGGGTGCTGGCCAGCCAAGCCTCTGCCTCGGAGGAGACTGTGCCAGGGGGCTGATTCAGCCCAATCCTGCTGTTTGTGTTGGGGACACCCCCCACCCCACTCTGCCACCGCCACCTATCCGTTGCCGCTTACCATCTTCCACACGGAAAACCCAGAGCATTTCTTCCAGTAACTCCTGAGGCATCACGGTGCCGGCTGGGGCTCCCAAGGCCTCCTCGCTGGGGTCCATGTCCCTGCTCCTGGTTCAGGAGTTTCTGACTAGGAAGTCCTGGGCTCCTGCTGCTGTCCTGGGCTCCTAGATCCGGGCCCTGAGCAGCCAAGCCCTGGAGGAGCAAAGCGGAGAGTACTATTAGGCACCCCGACCAGATGCCCTCCCGTTGGGGCCCCGATCCTCCTCCTCTCGGGCCCCCTGGGCCAAAACAGGCTGAACTAGGAGCAGGTGGGAGCCTGGAGGGACAGGGACCCTTCAAGGGGGAGCAGCTCAGATCTTTAATAAAACTCAGCACTGTGGAGAGGGGCCCTCATCAGGTAGGGAGGGTGTGGGGGACTGACACCACACCGAGCCAGTGACATTCGCTGGGCGGATGGACATTGAGACAGTGACGGCAGGCGGGACCCCTGCCAAGGCCGCTCGCTTCCTGCTTCTCACAGCCACGCATCTCCCTGTCTCCAAGCCTCCACAGGCGTCTTGCTAGGATTAGCCCGCCCTGCGCCCTTCGCAGCAGCCAATGGGGCGCTTTTCTGTCCCACGTGACCAGGGCAGGCCCTATCACCGTCTCTCCCTGGGATTGACCCCTTTGAGATTTAGAGCTGGGAAAAGCGGGAAGAGTCCGAGGAGAGGTAAATACTGCCTCCAGTTTCTGTCTGCAGAAGCTGTCTCTCTCTCCCGCCTCCTGACAAGGTGTCAGAGCTGCTTTGTGTTGTTTGGGAGGGAAGAGTCTGAATCTGTGCATAAATCCCCCTCTTTAATTTGAGCCTGTTTCCGTAGGTACAAAACGGGGCAGGTTAAACTGCCTGTATCCATCGAAACTCAGAGCGTCTCTGACAGCCTCAAGTTTAGACCTTGGCTCGTGCTATCCCTGCGTCACTGACATATTTAAGGAAGTGGTGAAGTTCATTTTGACGTCTTTCCTTGAAGTCCCTGTATCCAAAATATCAATTTAGGATCAGTGTGAAATTATTGAGATATTTTCCCTTTTTGGTCCTAAGTCTTTGAAAGTAGGTGTAATTTTTACACTTATTTTGATAAGTTGCTGTGTTGTCAGTTGTCTCCTACCAGTCGAACTCACTGTCATCTCAGTCAAAATGTATTTTTTGAGAACCTTGATTAATAGTCTAACAGTTGTGTAGAGAAATACACATCTACGGGGCTGAGGGTGTATGTAGCTCAGTGGCTAGAGCGTTTGCCTTGCAAGCACAAGGCCCTGGGTTCAGTTTCCCAGCACCATATAAACCAGGCATGGCGGCAGGCACCTGTAATGCCAGCACTTGAGAGGCTGAGGCAGGAGGATTGCGTGAGTTTGAGGCCAGCCTGGCCTATATAGTGAGTTCAGAACTAGCCAACTAGCCATCCTGGACCATAGAGTGAGATCCTGTCTCAGAAGAGAAAAGAAAATTGGCTAAGTCAACCTTCATGAGAGAGATATGAAAGGACTAGCTGTGTCTAGGATTGGCACACTGTGATACAAAATGTGGCCTGGTGTGGAGGCATATGCCTGGAATCCTAGCATTTTTGGGAGGCTGAGGCAGAAGGATGTCAACTTCAAGCCCAGCCCAATATATATATATATATATGCTGGGAATGTAGCATAGTGCAAAGGCTTTGAGTTTGATCCCCAGTACCAAACTGACATATGCCAAAGGCAGTCCTAGCAATGATAGGAAGCAGAGGAATTACCTAGTAGAGAGTGCAGGGAAAACTGCCTCACTGTATGGAGAAGAGAAAGCGTGGATTTAGGTTTAAATAACAACATGTACAGGTCTGGAGGAGTGGCTCAGCGGTTAAAGCGCTTGCTTAACATAGTGCTTAAGTCTAGCACTAAGTACCTGAGTTCGATTCCTCAGCACTACATGAGCTGGGCGTGGTGGCACACATCTATAACCCTAGCCCTCAGGAGGCTGAGACAGGAGGAGGATTTCTGTGAGTCCAGGGCCAGCCTGAGCTCAAGTTCAGGACCAATCTGGACTACAGAATGAGACCCTGTTTCAAAAAAAAAGTTTTAAAAATATACAGAAACATTCTACACGAGTCACAGGCCTAAATGTTAGGGGGGAAAATATCAATTTAATAGAAGGGGGCGGGCTTTCTAAGCAAAATTAAAAGTTCAAATCATTCAATGACAACAAAACTTCACGCCTTTGTATCAAAGCTAAGAGCCTCTGCTCTTGAATAATGCTAACAACACATTTCCAGTTGGAGTAAGATGTCTCCCATGCTTAAAAACAAGAGGGAATTGAAGTCTAGAACATGCAAAAATTCTTGGAAATCAACGAGAAAAAGACAGGAACCCCAGCAGATACAGAGCAAGTGGGCAACTTAATGAGAATATATCTCAAAATCAAAAATGAACATGTAGTTCAGTGTGAAGGCCCTGAGTATCACAAAAAAGGAAGAATGAAGAAGAAAGAGATAAACACATACAAAAGAAAAGAAATGAAAAGCCTATCAAGCACAAGGCCATTGGTCCAATCTCCTATTATAGCAAAAAACAAACCAGGCAAAGAATGTGGAACAGATTTGTCATTGAAACTCGAGCTGGGGCCCTAATAAGAAAAGCAAAAGGTAACCAGAACTAGGTGATTTCAAGTCCTGGAGTCCAAGAATCTCAGCCTGGGGTAGCCTTTGGATATCCAGGCAGCAGCATTCAAAACAACAGTCAGCAAACAACCAGGCTGAAAACAGGATTCACCAAGGGGCTAGATGGACATCTGGGCTTTCTCCTCACTAGCAGGGCTGTGGAAACAGGAGGAAACCTTCATTTTACGGGACAATATTTTGACTTGAATATGATACTGAGAAGAGATTTTCATAACTCAAGGGTGAGGGGCATGTGGGATGGGGGGAGAAACACCTTTCCTTAGACACCTGAAGGCTCAGGGCCTGTTACCTGCTTCTCCGCCTGAAAGCTGAGTTGGAAGGCCTTACAGGGGTGGCAGAGAGGAATCTTGGTTTAAGTGACTGTTCAGAATGCTGTGTGAGTAGAGGAGTGTGTCCAGTCACAGCACACGGATGACTTGTAAACATCAGGCACAGGCCTCTGTCTCCTGCACCCCCAGTTCCTTTGGGTTCTAAGCCCAAGATGGCTCCTGTCAAGAATCAGCTGATTGTGAACGCCACCACTGCCACAAAGAGGAGCCAGCATGCTGGGCAGATGGTTGGAGGGATTGAGTCAATTTATTGCAACTGGGGCATGTCCAGGGAACAGCTTTCAGGTGATGTTGTTGATTTGAGGGCCAGGAAGTGGGGGAGGGACACCCAACAGGCAGTTTGAATGAGTGGAGAAAGGAGGAAGAAACACTGTTGTAGCCTCTTCCTAGAAAAGCTCCAGCCTGCAGCCAGACTTTGGAGACTTGGACAAGCTCCACGCTATGCTTTGCTGATCTCCCTAGCTGAATCTCGTCAGTCTGATTGTTGCCTTGCTTTTTAGGACAACCACTTGTGGCAGGCTCCCACTGGCTGTCCTGCAGGCTCAGACTGGTGTCCTTCTGGCCCGAACCTGAGAGGCCACTGGCCCCTCCAGCTCTTGCACGTGCGCACGGCTGATTTGGACTCTGTCCAAATACCTTTATGTTGATAAATTGTGTTCACTCTCTCTTAGAGCCCTAACCAATACAGCTAGCCACACTATCGACTGCTTTGCATCCCTCTGGGTTATAGATTTCTTGTGAGTAAGCCCGGCCTTTGAGAGAACGGTACATGTAATTTCTTCTTTGTGGTTTGCCAAGCTAGGAATGGAGCACAGGCCCTCACATGTCACTACCCAAGTGCTGCACGCAACCATACACTGTAAATTTCTGCATGCATTGGACATTTGTGTGCATCTTCAATGTATGCGTATATTGTATGCCCTTTGGGACATAATTTAACTTGTGGATATTTTATTAACAGAATTAATGAGATAAGTGTGCAAAGATGTCTGTAGGGACCTGGGGGGGGGGTGCAGCTCCAGAGTAGAGTGCTTGCCTGGCATATAAGAAGCTTTTGATTCCATTCCCACACACTACAAACACACACACACACACACACACACACACACACATTGATTTTTTTTGTGGGGGTGGACAGGGTCTCACTCTGTAATCCAGGCTGGTCTTGAACTCACTCTGTAACCCAAGCTGGCCTTGAACTCATAGCAATCCTGCTGCCTCAGCTTCCAGAGTGCTGGGATTCCTGGTGTACACCTAGCTATGTTTTATGTGAAGGTTGGGGATCAAATCCAGGGTCTAGCTAGATGTGGTGGCACATTTCTGTAATCCTAGCACTCTGGGAGGCTAGGACAGGAGGAGTGAGAGTTTGGGTCCAGACTGGGAAATTTTCTGACGTAGTGAGAACCTGTCTCAAAAATTTTAAAAGGGGCTGGGTGTGTAGTTCAGTGCAAAGGCCCTGGGTTCAATCCCCAGTACCGATGAAGAAAAAGGTGAAGGAAGAAGAGGAGGAGGAGGAGGGCCACTGCAGTGGCAATGGCGACAGACACTATAATAAGCACTTAAAAACCACTACCAAAACAAAACAAACCCTCCATCTTCAGGAGGCCCCAGGAGCAAGAGACGCCCTCTGGCCAGCACTCAGCAGTTAGCTTCTGGAGTGAGCGCCCTCACATCTCTCCTTCACTCTTAGACATGCTGCTGGATTTGGATTTCAGTACTTTCTGCGTTCATGTCCTTCTCCTGTCCCAGGATCCCACCCGGGATGTCACGGTGAGCATAGGTGTCTCTTTACACCCCCGGGAAGTCCCTGAAGAAGGCTGAACCCTTTGCTGTTGTCCCCGCTTCAGAGCCCGCCCAGAGCACTCACGTGGGATCCCCGTTGTTGCTGGCGGAGGCACCACTGGCTTCTGTGTTTTCCTCTTCTCCTCACCAGCGCACAGGATAGTCTTGCACCTGTGCTGTCCCCAGGCCTGGGGGACAGTGGCTGCAGGGCTGTGTGGTAGCTGCCCTCAGCCCACGCACGTCTAGAGCCTTGTGGGCAGGCCGTGCAAGGTGACTGACCTCTTCAGTGAGTAGCGGCAGGTGACTAATAGGCTCCACCCGCCTTTCACAATCGGAAACCCCCACCTCCTTGAAGTGCCCACTCCAGGCCTCGATTTCTTCATTACTATCAATATTTAACCACAGAGCCGGGAGTCAACGCTTTTACAACTTTTACAACCAATGCATTCTCCCAGTGAAGGCCATGGTCTCAGGTGAATTGCTCCAAGGAACTACAAAATCAGAGCTTGGGAGGGCGGAGCTGGGAGAGGCTCCGCAGAAACCCAACCCTGAGCGGGGAGCGGAGGTAGACGCCCCCTTCCCAGCCAGCCGCAGTCCCTCTCACAATCTGTGGGCTCTGGGCTTTGCCACCCACTGGCTCTGCATCTCCAGCAGCCGATCTCACTGGCTCTGCCAGGAGTGAAACTCACATTCTACAGATGTAGAAACTGTGTAAGGTCAAGTGTCAAGTCCAAGGTCCTCTGTGAGTTAAGCGGTGGCCAGCAGTGAGACAACAGCAGGAGGCAAAGGAAATGAGATCTGGCCAGGAGCCTTGCAGGTGCGTGGAACTTTAGGTCCCCACAGTCATTTTTTTTTTTTTTTTTTTTTTTTGTGAGACAGGGTCTTGCTCTGTAGTCCAGGCTAGTCCTGAACTCACTATACAGTCCAGGCTGGCCTTAAGCTCGTGACTGTCCTCCTGTCTCAGCCTCCAATATGCCAGGATTGCAGGCATGTGCCACCATGCCAAGCCAACTTTTATATGGTACTGAGAAACTGAACCCAAGGCCTTGTGCATGCTCATATTGCTGAGCTATGCCCCCGGCCCCACAGTTTTTAAAACTTTATTTCAGTAAAAGACACAATGCTACTGATCCTTTCCAAAATCCCTAGCTTTGAACACACGTTTCCCTTCCTTCTTGCCACATCCTGAAGCAGCTCCGAAAGTCCTCTTTTATAAATTTCTTTACTTGCATTTTCATGGCTGCCCCAAATATCTTGAATTCTTAAAGAATATTTATCTTTCGTGGTGACTTTGGGGAAAAGCCGGAAGTCACTCAGTGCCAGATGGGTGAATAAGTGGCGAGGACATGCGGTCACGTTTTCACGAGCCTGCCTTTGGTTGGGTGGCCCTCAGCAGTGGCATTCACTGCTTTTGTTTGTTGTTTGTTTGAGACAGGGTCTTGCTCTATAGTCCAAATTGATCCCATTTGGTTTTTGCATGTCTGTACCCCTTTTTTTTTATTTCAGAGTATATTTTCTTTGCCTTAGTTTTAAAGGAGAATGAGATAGGCTAGAAATTTATGGCTAATAAACTTTCTTATGCCAGCTTTTCTTAATGATTTGTATACCTACATCAAAATTTTTTCTTTTTTTATGATACAGCGTCTCACTCTACAATCCAGGCTGGTTCTGAGCTCACTAGGCTGGCCTTGAACCCACAGCAGTCCTCCTGCCTCAGCCTCCCAAGTGCTGGGAATACAAGCTTGTGCCACAAAGCCTGGCTTATGTGGTACTGGGGAATCAAACTCAGGGCCTTGCAAGAGCTTTATCCACTGACCTATTTCTTCAGCACCCCACTCCACCCCTTTTTTAGGAAAAAATTTCCCTCTGTAGCCCAGGCTGGTTCTGACCTCACTATGGAGCCCAGGCTGGCCTTGGACTCAGGACAATACTCCTGTCTCAGCTTCCTGAGTGCTGGGATTACAGGCGTGTGCCACCACACCCAGCTTTATGTGGTGCTGAGGAATCAAACTCAGGGCCTTGCTCTTGCAAGGCAAGCGCTTTACCCACTGTGCCATTCCTCCAGCCCTGTTTTGGTTTTTTTTGAGACAGGGTCTTGCTCTGTAGTTCAGGCTGGTCCTGAACTCACTATATAGCCCAGGTTTGTCTTGGACTCAAGGCAATCTTCCTGCCTTGGCCTCTTGAGTGCTGGGAATATAGTTGTGCATCATCCTGTCCAGCTAATTTTTACGTGATGCTGGGGTATCAAACCCGGGTCCTTACATGTGCTAGGCAATGGCTCTGCCCACTGAGCCATGCTCCAGTCCCCTGTATTCAAAGTTTTAAGGCAGATATGGCTTAATTGAAGCCCACATTATTTTTGCCCTTGACTCTTAAAATGTTATAATGAAAAAAATTATCTATTTTTTCCAGATAGTGTCTCGCTCTGTAGTCCAGACTCATTCTGAACTCACAATGTGGGTCTGGAGGAATGGGTCAGCAGTTAAAGTGCTTGCCTAGCAAGTGCTAGGTACCCGAGTTCGAGTCCCCAGCACCACAAATGCTGGGCATGGTGGCGCATGCCTGTAATTCAGTACTTGGGAGGCTGAGACAGGAGGATTGCTCTGAGTCCAAGGGCTACAGAGTGAGACCCTGTCTCAAAAAAAAAAAAAAAGAAAGAAAAGAAAAAAGAAAAGAAAAAGAAAAAAAGAAAACCACCTGAATTCACAATGTAACCATGGAACCCAGGCTGGCTTCAAACTCATGGCAATCCTTCTGCCTCAGCCCCCTGAGTGCTGGAATTACAGGCGTGTGCCACCATGCCCAGATTTTGTGGTGCTGGGAAGCGAATGCAGGGCCTTGTAATTGCTAAGCAAGGACTCTAACTGCTGAGCTATATTCCTAGCCCTATAATGTAAAAATTTAAAAAGGAAGTTTTGGTAGTAATGTATGTACATCAACTGTATTATATAGTTTGTATGTGACCAAAGACAGTTTCTCTTCCCACACATATGCATGCACATACACATAAAACAGGAGCAAAAACACAGCAGGTTGGGCACACTTGTTTTAAAGTAATAAAGGTCAAACTTTGCTTTCTTTTTTAGCATCTACAGACCACTGGTTTTGTTTCTTTGCTTTTAGCAAAAATAGACAAACAACTTTTTTTTAAGTCCCTGTCTGCCACAGGAGGCGAAAAAAACATAGATCATGGATTTATAAAGTAGTAAGTTAAGGGTCCAGGCATTTGCTTGTCCTCTGTCCCTGGGTGATCTCTATGACTCTAGCTAGCACTCATGAAGACCTCAATTTCTTCTTCTTTTCTCCCTGGGTTGCCTAGGCTGGTCTCTAATTCCTGGGCTCAAAGGATCCTATTGTTTCAGCCTCTCAGGTAGTGAGTGTGACTCCAGGCAAATCACATAAGGTAATACAAGACTTAAGAAGGGAAAAGTTTCCCTGAAGTCATCTTGGGGAGGGATGACACAGTGATGACAAAAAGCCCAGGCTCCCTTTGCAGTTGGGAGATTTTCAGCTGGACCAACCAGAGGGCTGGGGATATAGCTCAGTGCAAAAGCCCTAGGTTCAATCTCCAGTACTGAAAAACAAAAACAAAACAAAAAAGAACCAAACCTTTTTTTTTTCCAAGAAAAATACAGAACCACACGCTGAGCTGTCCAGGGTCCTGACCCTGCGGCCCGGCCCTTCAACCTTAGCCCAGGGCTATGGTACCAGGTAGGGTTCTGCCCCAGATGGCTCCAGGCCTAGGGTCAGCCTAGCTCTGCCTCAGCGTCCTGCCTGCCCACACAGAGGCTGCTGTGGCTTCCCGGTGTGTCTGTGTCGGGTTCTGCTTTGTAGGATGGGTGATGCACTGGAGCTGGTGCTGGGAGGGTAGACAGGTCTTGACTAGCGTTGGCTCTTTTTTGGGGGAAAGGGCAGTAATGGAGTTTGAACCCAGGGCTTTGCACATGCTAGGCACGTGCTTTACCACTGAGCCAGCCCTAGCAGTTTGTTCTAGCTCTTATTTTGACAAGTATACACTTAGAGACAAATTTAATTACTTAGTTTGAGCTGGGTAGATTGGCACACACTTGTAATCCCAGCTACACAGGAAGCTGAGGTGGGAGGATCTCAGGCTTGTACTCCATCTGCAGCCTGGGAAACTTAGTGAGACCCTGTCTCCAAATGAAAATAAAACAGGCTGGGAGCACAGCTCAGCGACAGAGGGCGTGCTTAATATGCACACAGCCTGGGTCCCATCCTTGCCACCATGAAAAATTTAAATTCTGTTTGAATGATAACTTTTCCAAGTCCACAAAAGTGGCATCTTATCTTCTCAGTAGAGAAAACTTCATAGAAAATAAAATGAAATCTTGCAAGGGTGTAATTCAGCAATTAGAGCACTTGCCTAGCAAGCTCAAGGCCCTGGGTTCAATTCCACAGCACCACATAAGTTGGGCATGGTGGTGCATGCCTGTAATCACAGCACTCAGGAGGCTGAGGCAGGGAAATTGCATGAGTTCGAGGTCAGCTTGGGCTTCACAGTGAATTCAGGACCAGCTTGGGCTACAGAGCGAGACCCGGTTCAAAAAAATATATATATCCAAAACTGGGGAATGGTTACACTGTGATCCTGAGAGTCTATGTATTTCTTTGAGAGAGGCATTTATATAACAAGCACAGAGGGAGGAAAACCACAGAGCAGAGTGTATGAGGGGATTTTTGAAAGAGCTAGGGCAGTTACATCCACAACAACTGATGTTTGGACTCTTGGGTCTGAGATGGGGCAACTGGAGGGATGAGGGTGTCACAGGGAGATGCCTTGACAATGAGTCAGCTTCAGCCGACTGCAGCCAGCGGCGCTTTCCCCCACACAGGCGCTCTGCCAGGAGCATCTCAGGTACATTGGCAATGTATGGGACATTCTGCCTGGAACTGGTCTGAAATAATACAACAAAAGTGTGTACTTTCTCCAAGAAGGGACATCCCGCCATCACCACCTTCAGCACGATCATTTTATCTGCAGTGCTGCACACTCTCGGGGTCATTGGCCTCTATTTGTCATCTTTATTCCTTCTATTAGTTTGACTTCTTGATCCTGGTTATAGTGTAACTCGAGGTCTTTTTCAGCCTCTGACTGACTCAGAGTCCAAAAGTGAAATAAAAATCAAAGTCTATTGGCTCTTCTCTTAGCTGCTCAGTGTCCTTGATGTTAATCATTGTCAAACATGGGTAACTGATCAGGTTTCTTTTCTTTTCTTTTTTTTTTTCCCCATTACTAGAGATTGAGTTCAGGGCCTTCACCCTCAGCTCCATCCCCAGCCCTTGCATGGGTGTGTGGGTGTGGGTGTCATGTTGGGGACTGAGCCCAGGGCTATCACTCTGAGCTACATCCCCAGCCCCTTTCTAGTTTTGATTTTGAGACAGGGTCTCACTACATCACTAAGTTGTCCAGGCTGGGCTGGAACTTGTGATCCTTCTGCCTCACCCTCCCAGAGTGCTGGGATGACAGGCCTACACTGCTGGGCTGAGCCCAAGCCCTTGTTTATTGATTTTGAGACAGGGTCTCATTAAGTTGCTGGTTGTTCACATGGGGCTGGGATTTGGGATTCTTGTGCGTCAGTTGAGATGACAAGCTGGGGCCACCACACCTGGGGGCTGGTTTAACTTTGAAGATGCTCTGCTCCCTGATGTGTGCAAGAAAAGTCAAACATCTTGACAAGTGAGCACTGTGTGTCATCTGTCAGCCTCACCTTCCACAAGCAAGCATTCTTTGAGGGGCTCGGGGTGGCATATAGTTGGCTCCGGTGTTTATGACAACATTTCAGGCCACTTACTCATGATTTAGCATATTAAAGCCTTATTACCATCTTGTGGAGGTTGGGCCATAGCCCAGAGGTTAGAGTACAAGCCTAGCATGTGCAAAACCCTGGGTCCAATTCCCCCAGTACCACATAAGAACTATCTGGGCGTGGTGGCGCATGCCTGTAATCCCAGCACTCAGAAGGCTGAGGCAGAGCCTTGCTGCAAGCCCAAGACCAGCCTGGGCTCCATAGTGAGTTTAAGACCAGCCTGGACTGCAGAGTGAGACCATGTCTCAAAAACAAAACAAAACAAAACAAAACAAAAAACCTCGCTGCGAGGAGAAAAGCTTTCTACTAATCTGTTTAGAAATTTCACTCTCAGTGTATGGTAGCTAATTA